>APFE030187020.1:71164-102092 GCA_000404065.3 Pinus taeda | reverse complement strand
GTATTTGGCAAAAATTTCCCTAAGTTGTCCCTATTCCTACGGGGCATGAAAGGAAATATTTTTGGTTGGGTTTTGTATCTTTTTTTTTTTAACTTGGAAAGTACTTGTAGAATTGAAATTACTGATTTAATGAAGATTACTAACAGAATGAAAAAGCTACTTGCTGAAATTGAAATCATACTTGCAAAAATGGAAAGGAAAGCAGACAATGCAAAATGAAAGAAAGGAAACAACTAGATTACTTTTGCAGAAATAAACTAATGGAAGAATATTGAAGACAAGAAATAGAAGAAAAGAAAGCAGTAATAACATTCTACTCAGACACCTCCCTGGAAATAGTGCCAAAAAGTGATGAGCGTCAGTATTTCAGCAAGGTTGCTACAACTCCTGGGCTACCAGCTTTACTTATCAACCCGGGGTTCGTACAAACTTGGAGGTGGCAGTGATGTATGCAGAAGTAATAGTGATGGTTCTGCTTGTTGTCACTATTCAGCTGGCGAGAGAACACTGGGGTTCCAAGCCAGACTTCTATGGAGTCAAAAGAAGCTTGATTCTTTTATGGAAGAAAGGCAAATACACTCTAAGAGAGTTACTCTATTATAGTACTGGAGAAGGCCAACATGCAATGCTAAACAACACCATACCCTAATTAACCATTTAAGAAGCTATGCTAAGAAAAAATGCTAAATCAACATAAAACAAATGATACTATCTAAGTTGTAGAAGTAAGAAGCATCAAACAATACTAATGTGCAAGTAAAGAAACTGAACTAAATCTGTTTTCACCTTTTTGGTCTTTTTATGCAAAATCAAGTATGCAAACTAATTGTTCTTGTGGATGTGACAGGTAGATTAAGGGTGTTTGAGGATGGCTAGAAGGTTTACGGAGTGGTTGGATGGTGTGGAGGGTACCTAGGATGCTTTTGGTGACTTCATAGAGGTTTTCCATCAATATTGCCTCAAAGCAAGCCGTTTCAGGAAAACCTACAGGATGTACTAGAAACCTACAGGATGATCCTACAGGAATTACATGAAATCTATAGGATACAATTGAGAGCTAATTGCGTGGTGTTGGAGGTGATGGGAGGCTTAGGAAAGGTGTGTGGTGGGTGGAGTAGAGTGTTAGAAGGTCTAGGATCACTTAAGAGTCAATATCCAAGATGATGGATGGCTAGATTCCCTCAATGTGTTTGGGATAATTTCAATGAAAAATGATGAAAAACTAGTGAGGGTGATGGTGAAAACAAGGGATGGCTAAGGTGGATGAAGTGGAAGGTGGCTTCTGGCTATTAAGTCTTAGTCTCCTCCTGAAGCACCCGCTCTGCATAAAATATGCATGTCTTCCAAAAAGCTATGCAACAAGATACATTTTCATAAACTAGAAAAGCAAAATTAATGAGTCAACTACCTGTACTATGCATGAATAAAGTTGTTGAAAGGAATGAAAGCATGAGTGATGTCTATTGCAGAAATGGATATGAAAAAGATGACAGTGAAATCTACCTTGAAACATTAACCAAATTATAAATTAAATACAACAAACTCCAAAGCTCATAAAAGAACTAGAAAACTTTGTTTTTTGCATTGCTTAAGGGTCCCTTCCTCAAGTCATGGTCCCAATGGGAGGAAGTGAGGCTGAGACACCTACTAAAAACCTTGTGGTGACCATTTTTCTCCTTGCTAACCCGCTATGAATCTACACTAAGCATACATGTATAATAAAGAGGAGCCTTGGCTACTAGGGTTGGACCCTAACCCAAGAGATTTAACCCTTTGAGTTAACTCAGTGCTGGCTGAAAACAAAACTCATTCTTATTACCAAAATAGAAAATTACATCAAAAGAACTGTCACAAGTTTTGTAGCTTGAAAATAGAGTAGAGTTTTACGATCAAAAATCCAAATCTACTGAGGTCCTAGGCCTCTCTACTTATACATCTGAAGTCCCCACTGAATTCCTTAACATTAGTGAGGCTCGGCTCCCAAACTCGAGATAAACTGGTGCTTTGTCTCTCACTTGCTTGGCTGCCTTCTAGTCCTCATGATTTGGCTATTTTCACTCTGAGCTGATGTTATGAATGGAGGAATATTCGAATGGAGGAGTAGTAAATGAGGAGGATTTACCTCCTATAATCCCTCTCCTTGTCCCATTCGAGTTTTAACCTTGGTCTTTGCTAAAATTCCTTGATTTTCTCTTTTAATCCTGTATTCAATGCATATTAGACCACAAAGCATAATATCAAACTCTAACTCACGTCATAAACAAAATATAATAAAAAACATGTAATAAGTTATAAGAAAAGCTAGTTTGACTAAGCTAGGAGGTGAATTAAGGCCTAGATAATTACCCAATGATGAGGGTCATCAACATCTCATCCCAATTCGACAATGCTACTATGTCTAGGATACCTTGGACAAAGACTTGCCACTCATCTTAGACATAATTGAGGGCCAGTATAAACAACTCTGAACCCTAAGGTGTATGCCCCACAATAGACAACTCATCACGTGTTTCCTTGAACTTTGTGAGGAATGGATCCACACGCTCTCCCTTCTGCATTTGAGTAGATTTTAGCTTCTTCTCCAAGTACATATTCTGCTGCTCGGACTATCCTTGATATAACATGGCCAAGGAATCCCACATCTCCTTAGCAGTCCCGATGATAGCAATGTGACACACCACATGATCCTTAACTCTATCCATGAACATCTTCTTGTCTTTCACCATCTCAACTCGGCATTTCTGCAGCAGATCTAGATCTGCAGGGACAACCACCACATTGTCGATGTATGTCTTGAGGGCATGCTCATCTAGAAGGAATGAAATCCTTTCCTTCCATATGACATAGTTGGATGTTTCTTCCAACCTGGCCTAATCCCTCAAGCCATTAGTTTCCTTTTCTTCCAAAAAAAATAAAGTATAATGACCTCCTTTGTGAGTGTGGTTATTAGGCTAGCCTAGACACTCCCTGCTAGAGCTAGTAAATTGTTTTCCCTTGTTTCTTCTCAGCTCTAGAGAATCAAATTCCTTGGATAGGAATTCTCTGAGGAAGAAGTTCCCTCAACCGTGCTTCTCCTCTTTCTTATGATGATTTTCTGCCCGACAAGCTGCTTGTAGAAAAATCTGCGTCCCACCATCTCTCCTCATGTTGAGGCTTCAATGCTGCTCCCTCTTCCATAGATAAAATTCAAACTGGAAGTCATTCTCTCCATTGACTCACTTAGAGAGAGATTGCCTCGAAAATTTTCCCTCTCGGCTTGGAATACGCAAAACCTCTGGGGTTTCGAACTACTGCTTCCTACAACTTTTTCGAACTCCCTCTTCTGCTCAATACTAGATCTACCGACTCTAATCTTCCTGCTTCACCTACACTACTCTAATACCATGTGAAAATTCCACAACCATAATCCTTCCTACAGCAACTGATGATATTACTCCTGGTTGCTAAGTTCCTTGTAGTATTGTAATACACATACTGCAGTCTTCACTTATGCATAAGCAAGAGATTGAGCAAGAAAGAAAATACAACACAATGGACACTGTTATTTTTGGACAAGTGTCCCTGTAAAAACTCAATGCAGGAAAACCAATGTAGAAGTTTTGAGGATTTATTAGTATTAAGCAGTAGCAAATTGTGAATACATCTCAAGTTGTTCAATTACAGAGAGAGAAATATTGGTAGAAATATTCATGACATTACCTCACACAATCACTGAGAAAATCCTGGCTAATCCTAATATTGGATGAAGTGCCTGTGGTAGGCCCTATGTTGCCTTTGTGCAGTCCTCATGCAACCCCTACGTCAACCTCTATAGGCAATGCATTAGCCAGTTTGCCAATCGATTTGCTACCCGAAGTCTCTCCTCTCAGCCTCCCAGTCCCACACCCCAACTCCTGGCTTCTAAAACTGACTCTCCCCAGCAAAAGATCAGACTCTCTCTCACCCTCTGCGGTGCCTCTACGTGGCCCTATGTCAGCCTCTGCATCTGGGCTACTAGATCACTCACTGCCTCTATCTACTAATGATTATTTGGCTGAGAAGCTCTCTCTCTCTAGATTCTATCCCTACCCCTCAACTGCAAGAAATATCCTTGATCAAAACTTCCTCTTGAGAACTTCTCACTTCAGAAATTTGATCTCTTGATCTCCCAGTGTGTTTTCCAAATGACCCTCAAGCTCCCTTGAATAATCTTCTCATTGAGATTCAATGGCTCAGATTAAAAGCTAATCAATGGCTAAGATAATGTTAGCTTGATCCTCATCTCCTTCTAGAAGTCACACCCACAATTAGATTAATACCCATTAATATTTTTAATTTCATAAGTTTAGACTTAAGGTCCGATTAAAAAATATTAATTATTTTAATAAAATTGTTTATGGGTGGAATTTCCCAAAACGTTTTATGGGTTTTTTGGAATACATGTGCCCAATCCTCCCTAAAAAATTTGAGGCCTAGAGAACATCCGATGCTACTCCAAATCAACATCAACAACATATAACATAATCATTAGGTTATCTAATGTAAAAAAACAATACCAATGCATACAATTACAAGTTACTATCATTCTTGACTATCCAACACATGCGCATATAAATACACTAATCAACTAACATCTATCATGAATGTAGCCATAACATCAAAAGACATCTACATAAACCTAATGTATATAAAACTAATGCATATGACAATCCTTAACTTACATACCTGCATGCCAAACATATAATACTTGTATGACGATCTACTCTTACCACAAAGTCTAATGTTGTAATCTCATTATGGTGATATTCATCTCTTGCTCTATCTCAAGCATCACATTAGCATCATAACAACCAATATCACCATGATGACCTAAATTTTATACCATGACTTCACAAGGCATGTTTTCGCTACATTTCATGCATAACTATAACCAAGACCATACATACATGACAACTACATAATCAACCATACATGCACGAAGACATACTCCATGACAAATCCTTCAACCTTCACATGGAGACATCACTACAACCATGATCAATGCCATGCAAATGCAACAAGCACATGGACTACATGTAGAAGGAACATGTATGAAACCAACATGAAATCATGATCAACACACAACCCAAGGAGAGCATAACCATGCTCTTATACCACTCTATAACACCCTCCTCCCATATCTACCTAAGCAACCAATCACTGGGGTAAACATGTGATGAGAGGATGCTATGACATGATTCAACCTCCTAATTAACCTTAGATAATGGAATCGATACAAACACAACACACAGACCTCCCTCAGGTGCTTCAGAAACCGTTGGAGCTAATCCACCACCCCAGGTGCCCAACCCTTGCATTAACCTAGAATTTAGATGAATTAAACCCAAAGTCACTCCCATGAAAAGGCATGCATGTGACTATAAACCTATAGTCACTCTCACATGCTTACCTGCTAGTGACCAAAGACCCAAATTGTCAGTGCTAGGCTAGCAACTCCAAGATTTGAGCCACTCTTTTTAGGCCTAGAGCCTAGTTCATTGCCTAGAATTGAATGATCTCTTCAAATCAATAAAATACCAGGGAAATGGCAGTACTAAAGAAAATACTTGTTCAAGACCTTGACTGGACCCCTACTAGCCATCACAGGCATTTTGTCAAAAACTTAGTAAATATGCAACCTATAGGTGTAAATAACAAATCTGAGCATAGGGGTCTCATACTTGTCTAAGATTCACCATGAAGCATTGTTTCCTTATCAATTTAATTTCCATTCCATCCATTATGTCATAGATACATTATCCATTGATTGACAAGTACAAACATGATGAGAGCCATACATATTTGCTGTCATAAAACATATACATAAGTAACATATTAGGGACATAAGTACCAATGAAATCACAACCATATAAACCACATATAATCCATCATAATTCTGACAGAGATACAAGGAGAAATAAAATTTAATTAATGATGCAAAAACCAAACATAGTATGGGACTTCCACATTCCACCCGACTATAGAATGGCTGAGCCAAATCTCTCTTCAGCCATTCATCCCCGTGCCATGTTCCAAGCATGAATGTGAGATCTCATAGAACACATCAATCAAAACTCATCCAAGGTTTCCAAAGGTCATCCACCTTAACCCATCAAACAATGATTCCACCACCCGGTCAGACATCACCAAAACCATCATCAGATTGGTCTCCATCCAAGCCTTCTAGGACTAGTAACTCAACCCATAGCTTATATAGGGATTCCAGAGCATTTGTCCAACCAGGGCTTCCAGGACTAGTAACTCAAACCACCAAGGGCTTCTAGAGAATTTGTCCAACCAAGGCTTCTAGGAGTAGTAACTCAACCGAACCTGTTATAGGGCTTCCCGAGAGTTTGTCCAACCAAGGCTTCCACAAACTAATAACTCAACCCAAGCTAAGTAAACATGAGAACCAACCAAAAAAAAACAATCAAAGTAAACCCAGAATCACCATGGCTATCTAGGAAATGGAAAGGCTAGGCAATCCAATTTCAATTCGTGATATCCTCCATGCCAATGATAGATCACAACCAAAAATCCACATGCATATGGCATGCATGCCAAAACTAGTGAAGGAAAGATACATGTAGCTCAGTACTTGCAAGAAAATTTGATGTCGCTGCCGATCCCAATGATTTCTTGTGCTTTCCTACTCTTCCTTTGCCTTCTTGCTCGAGGAATCCAAGTATGCCACACCCACCACGAGTGCTACACAAAAAATCTAAGTATCCAAGAGTATGACAGAGAGAGAGAATAATGAGAGAGCTCTAAAACTGAATTAATCAAGTCTTGCCTACTGATCCTCATAAACATTTTTATTAATGAGGCCTCTATGATCAATTGAAATACTATGACCCCAAATCCCAAACTTCACCTCAGACCAACATCTCCTCCATGATTGACAATAAGACTATCTCATCCCTCAGCAATTCTCTCTATGAGTATATACATATTCCACTTTTCTTGGTGCTTATTATGGTCCACCACCTATTCCTTATGATCCTAGCCCAACTAGTGTTTGCATGCTCCAAGCATCATGGGTCACCCACAAACGGTCTGGTATACATTCACAACAAACAACACCTCCACTACCTGTTGTTCCTAACTCAACCCAACCTTCTAGTATGACTCCTCATGTTCAATTTCCTTCTGCTAGTATCTCTCCTAATCTGTTTCTGCCTATAACCGTTTCCCCAATTTTGAACCATCTCGACGCAGTTCCTCCAGTCCATTATGCTTCTGTTCAAATACCATTCCTATACACCCCCCTAGATTTTATTCTACACGTATTATGGTTACATTGAGATTACCCAACATTACCCTGTGGATCCCAGTTTGGTACATCGATCCTCCCGCAAACACTCCCCCCAATCAACTCAAACCTTACACTACTTTGACACCGGTCCAACGTATTGTTCCTACCCTTGCCTTTGCTTTAGTTTTACAGAAAATTCGACAAGAACCTACTCTTATTGCGAAGCCATTTGGCGAGGGGGGAAAGCCCAAAAAAAGGGAACCAAAGACAAGGTACCCCCAGCAACTCCAACTCCTCCTAAGCCTCCAAAGCTTATTCCTCCATGCACTTTGTGTGATGTTGTTGGTCACGCCACCAATAATTTTTCTGAACTCCCTCATGCCAAGGATGTGGTCTCTGATACCTTTCTTGATTCTAAAATTCCTGAGGTCCATGTCACCTTACCTGAGTCAACTAAGAATGACATATCATTACACATGAATCACCTATGTGATTTGTGTGATAATTATGTCCATTATTCTCATCTCTATTCTCGTCTCACATATTTTCATGATACACTTCAAGTGCTTCGCGAGTTAGAGGCAGCTCGTAGTGAGTCCACCTGTCCTCTACCTACAGATTCTGGTCCCACTCCTATACTGGAACAAGAGGTATTTCAAACACCCATTGTGATCCCTCCCCCTGATGTCAGGATGACAGATAGTACCACTCCCATTCTCTACTTGTGATCATCCCTAAGATAGAAGCATTAGAAGTCTCTTGATGTCTCCTATTATTTTTTGTTGAACCTTCTTCGACAAACACCCCAGTGTTAACATCGGTAGATGTTCGGTCTACTTGTCATATGTCTCCCACTATTGACAATGCATATGTGAACCTTGTCCCTTATGAAGATCCCTCATGTAGCTCTTCTCCATCATGTGGTCCTTCTTCCTCCAATCCTCCCATCTTCCATTATGATTAATACATCATCGAATCCATGACCACCCCTGATTATCCTTGGGATGATATGCACCATCGTACATACTTCCTTCCGTAACAAACCCATGACCAATATGCTGTGGAGTTCAAAGACTTCATTCATGGTGAAGTTGATTGGTTTTGAAATTCCATTCCTGCACCACATGCTTTTGAAGAAGGAAATATGGCTAAAATTTCCTCTTACATCAAAATTAACATTTCGAATAAAATGGAGATCGAAGAAAATATCATCTTGGGGGAACAATGCACCCCAGAAGAAATTGATGCTCAAACCAAGTTATTCAAATAGTTCTGTGATGTTTTCCTAGTCTTATCCTGAAATGTGCAGATTTAATCCCACCATTGTTGAACATCACATCGACACTTGGCTTGATCCCATACCCATCCACCAAAAGCAAAGGCCTATCAATCCTTCCAAACATGAAGCTATGAAATCTGAAATCGACAAGCTCAAGCAGGCTGGTTTCATCTATCCCATTTAATACACCACATGGATGTCCAATCCTATTCCTATTCTTAATAAAAAAAGGCACCATTCGTGCCTGCATAGACTTCTATGATCTAAACAGATCTTGTCCCAAAGACAAATTTACCACAACCTTCATAGACCTGGTCATTGATGAGTGTCTAAGGCATGAGGTCCTATCCTTTATGGATGGATTCTATGGATATAACTAGATACTTATCCGTTATGCCAATCAACTTAAAACCACTTTCATTGGTCTATGGGGAGCTTTCATCTGCAAGCTCATTCTTTCGGTTTAAAGAATTTTGGGGCCACTTTTCAACGTGTCATGTCCAACTGTTTCCATGACTTGGATAATATTACCCTTGCATATCTAGATGATCTCACCGCTTATTCCAAAATTTGGTCACAACACCTTCATGATTTGCGTACTGTGTTCCTTCGATGTCACAAGTATAAAATTTCCCTCAACCCCCTTAAGTGTGTCTTTTGCATCCCCCCCACTGAATTTTGGGCTTCATCGTGTCCAAATATGATATCACTTTTAATCCACTTAAAGTTGAAGACATCCTTGAACTTCCTCCTCCTCGTACCCTTTGCCAGTTACAAAGCCTCCAAGCTAAAGCTATCTTTCTTCATGGGTTTGTTCCTGACTATGCCACCATGACTCATGGGTTCCTTAGAATCCTCTAATCTAACATTTCATTTGTTTGGGATGACCAATCTCAACAACCTTTTTATGCCCTCAAACCTGCTCTCACTTCCGCTCCCTTGATTAGTCCACCTAACTTTGAGAGGGATTTCATCTTGTACATCTCTGTATCCACCTATTTGGTCACTGGGATCCTCATACAAGAAGATTTTGTAGGAAATTAACATGTCATATAATATGTTAGTAAGAACCTTAATGACCCCCATTTGTCCTATTCCCATGAAGAAAAGTTGGCACTGGCTATCATGTTCTCTATTCAAAAACTTCATCATTATATCCTTACGGGTACTATCAAAGTTGTGACCAATTCCAACCCCATGAATTTCCTGTTGAGTTGATGGATCATGAACAGGAAGTACATCCATTGGATCATTATCCTTCAGGAATTCAATCTCGAATTTGTCACACCCAAGGATAAGAAAGGTTTAGCCCTTGCTGAACTCATTTCTGAATTTTCCACTGGTGTGCTTGATCCACCGGTAAATGACGATATTCAAGATTAGCACTTGTTGACCATTACCTCAGATGATCCTTGGTATGGTGACATATTTACCTATCTAGGAACTTATAAATTCACCCCCCAACTCACTCATGATGGTAGACAACGCTACCTCCTCATCGGTGACGATCTTTATCTTCATGGTGTTGATACTATCCTTCTTCATTTTCTCACCCATGTTGAAGCTGAGCAAGTTCTCAATGCCTTCCATGGTGTCACTTGTAGTGGTCACCTCTCTGAAATGGCCACTACCCTTTAAATCATGTGCATTGGGTACTTTTAGCATTCTCTCTTTAGCAATTGTATTGAGGCAGTCAAACAATGTCCCAATTTCCAGTTATTCACCCCTAAGGCGTGAGCTCCACCTTCTCCCTTCCATCCTGTCGCCGTAACCAGTCCTTTCTGTAAATGGGCTATTGACTTTATCGAGTGTTTACCCCCATTAACTAATAACCACAATTATATTATTGTGGTTGTCGACTATTTTAGCAAAAGGGTTGAAGCCATGCCAATGTTCAATAACAACATGACTACAACAACCCTCTTCTTCTTTAACCATGTTATTACTTGAATTAGGGTTCTAAAGAAATTGGTATCTGACCATGGCTGACACTTTGAAGATGAGATATGGTGTGATTTATCCTCTCCGTTGGGCTTCAAACACCAATATTCAACATCTTACTATCCCCAAGCAAATTGCCAAGTTGAAGTTGTCAAAAAGATCCTTAATACTATGCTTCAACGGATGGTGAATAAACACAATACCAATTGGAATTTAATTATCTTCCCTGCTTTATGGGCCTATAGGAATTCTATCAAGACCACCACCAAGTTCACTCCTTTCCACCTTATTTTTAGAGATGATGCAGTCTCACCAATCGAGTGCGAAATCCCTTCCCTTCACCTTGCCATCGAACTCCTCCTGGACACCCAACCTTTAGAACAATGAATTATCATGCTTGAACATGCCACTGAGGACTACTGTGTTGCATTGCAAACCATTGAAGCACCCAAAAAGTGCAACAAAGCTTAGTATGACCGCAAAGTCCACCCTCGTACCTTCCATGAAGGCAACCTTGTTCTTTTTTATGACCAAGCTCATGATGTCCTGGGCACGAAAAGTTTGAGCCATTATGGCTAGGACCTTACATCACTCGTAAGGGTTTGGGAAAAGGGGCATACTTTTTAAAGGGTCCAAAAGGAAAACTCCTTCCCAATCCTCGAAATTCACTCTACCTCAAGAAATTTTACCCATAACATTTCCCATTGAAATGCATGTATATCTTTCTTTCTTTTTACATTTTGGTAGTTTGCATTCCCCACCAACTTACACATTGTCATCGTGTGTATTTAATATGGATCCATCATCCACACCTTATATCGGTTTTTCCTATGGTGCGAGTTGCTTCACTAGGAACCTAGCCTCGGTAGCTTGGACCATTTTCACCCCCTTGCATTCGTTTGTCCACTCCAATGGAATTTTCATTGGATCTGCTGCAAATAACCAAGCATAATATGATGTTGTGATAGGTTTGTTAGCGGATGCCCTTGATCATCACATCCTTCACCTTCATATTGTTTTGATTCCTTGCTACTTGTCATGCAATTGAATGGCGTTTTCATGTGCATAATCCTATCATATTTATAAAATATCTATGATTTAAGATTTTGGCGTGTGAAATTGGATCAATTTCATTCAATCATGTTCTTAGAGCCTAGAATCACTATGTAGATACTATTGCAAATAAAATTATAAATTGGCATTTATCACATGTAAGAAGACACCAATAAACGAATTTTGAACCACAATCATCACAAAATATGAATAAACATAAATATGTATCGTCATACAGTGTTTTGATTCCACTACTCTAAATACATCTCACATGCTCATTCACATGTTATATTAAAATAAAAATGGGGACCCACACGTCCCTATTGCTAATCACTATCATCTGTAGGTTCCTGAACGACCAAATCCATTTCACCAGCCCATAGATCTCGTACAACCTAATGATTCCTCGCCACTGTGAGGGAAGACCAGTGCACTCATATGTGTACTGATCTTCTAGAACATGCCACCCATGCTTTGTCATCTGGGTGAGTTACACGTCGAATCTACATCAGAGATCTTCTAGGAGATCATCACTCCCTGATCTCTATTGTGATGTGGCCCCACCCCGATTTGCAGCCCGAGGCGCTGTAGTTCATCCCATGCATCCTGTCAACCTCACCAGTGCTATATCTTCATACCACAAAATTTATAAATCAGTACCCTAGACACATATTTATTAAAATATCAATGCATCAAATATATAGTAACTTTCACTTACCAATTATACCCCATGCTCATCCCGACAGAAGTGGTAAGTTAGGATCCCATTCATAATTCATGCCACTATATGGATATTCATCTATGTACAGTGGCATCTGGTCCCAATGAGAAAAAAGCTCAAGTCAGCACACTCGTCTGACTCCCCCTCCTCCACCTCGTCTCAGTAGCTACTGCGAGTGGTGCATCCTTGGCTCCTGTGGGCCCCCATCACGGATCTGTACATGAGGTCAAATAGTGGGGATATTTTCAAAAAAGAGTGAGCATAACATTGTCCCAAAAAAACAATTATCATTGGTCCTCCATCTGCATAGTGTCAACTGTCGTTTCAATGAGGAAATCATCATATGGGCCCACCCATAGTAGGTCCCTCTAAACATACTCTCCACCACCATCATTTTCCTCCACTAATATTTTGGAAGGCATGACTACCCAATATTTGCAACATTGCTCCAACAATATCTTGTGTCTCAAGCCTCTCTAGGTCATTGATCTGTATGGTCGTTCCCTTTGCACGATTGCTCAACACATAGTGATGATCAACAAACTCACCTATATGATTCCCACAAGTCAACACTGGATGTATCTCCCATACCACCCGCAAGGGGGGAAATCCTATTATAAAATATATGTCCTTGATCGTGATATTGATCCTGTGCCCATGTACTACAAGGCCCCCTGATATGGATCCCAGTAAGTCACGATCCTCGACAGAAATGGCTCACCATCCCTCATCATAGGGTTCTCTAAGAACTTCAACATTCCATATCATTTTGACACCCCTCTCACTATTTGATTCCCCTAAATATCAGCATGGAGGGACTCCAAATCTCATTCTCACCATGATACCTTCAACTCTGCCATACCAACAAAATAAAAATATGTTTTTTCAGTCCAGAGTCAAAGCCATGCATGGCTAGTAATTAGCTTCATCTCATAGTAGACCACCAGTCTTGCCAATCATATCAGCCTAGAATGTAGATTCTTCCCTCAAAAAGGTGCTAGACACACTTGTGGGCCCAGTTTATGCATTCCATAATGTAGAACATGCCCCCAAAAGTGTGTTGCGACCTTGAGGAGGAGTAGGGGTCTCCCACATTGAATTGAAGCCCTAATCTGAAAGTTTGATCCATAAACAATGATGAGTAAGGTTAGGCCACCTAACTCCAACTTACAGATCCTGATTTCTAGGGTTGATTTTTCTGCTATGATCTCCACAAGATTCAGGGCCTTCTCCTCCTCCCTAAATTCTCCAAAACTCACTATGAAAATGAATTGGATTTGGGGAAAAAAGCCCCTTATAGGAAAAACCCTAGTTTTTTCGTCACCCATTGTGACCAAAATGTATCTTCGTTTCAAAAACCATTAGCACCATTGGAATATCTCACCGAGTTATATAATGGGTCTCTCTTTGTTTTTGTTAATTTGACACATCATTAGGAAGCCATTTTTCTATGAGGTCTCACTTTGTCGCCTATTAAAATTTAATTTCTTCATTTGAGCCATCCATACTCTGGTACCACTTTACCTTTACATTGGTTGACTCACGTGTTGATTTTTTTCATGAGTAACCATCATTTACTCATGTTTTCATGGTCTACTCCAGGCCTTCCCCATGTGGCAGCATCATCAAGTCATCCTTGTTCAGAGCATCTGAGATGAGTCACCTTTGTATCTATGGCATTTGTTTCGAGTCCCCTTGAGACCAGTTGTAGTGTTCCATACATCATCCTGTTGCATCCATCCCATTTTTCATATTTGGCCTCTAGCTCTACTGCTCCATCTTTGTCGAACCCCCATTTGAGTCTCTGACCGCTCCCCCTAGAATCAAGTCAGTTGCTACTAGGTCAACCATACTTATTATGCTTTGACAAGGGAAGTTATTAGTCAACCACCCATCTTGTTTCTTTCCCTCATCATCCTTGGTGTCAGTCCATAAATCACTCTATTATGCTTATGCCTTTTTTAAGAATTCCTTATTGCCTTAACTCTAGCGGGCGATCTTTTGTCGACCTCAACACATTTATTTAAAAAGAGTGGTTTAGAGGGCAATGTACCTTGGTTCCAACTTCCATCTTTGTTTGATGCCTCAGATAAAGCAAAGGGAATCATCATTTCCCTTTGACTTGGTTGTTTCTCAAATGCTCAATATCAGCTCCTTATCGCACGATTTAGGTTCGTGCACTTGACGGTTTAGTGAGCCAGACGATTGTCCTAGTGATTCTTGTGCGTGTGTGAGATGTTCAAGAAGTCATGATGGGGTGGCCCTTTAGGTAGCCCCCAACATGTTTGAATGACCACCAATGTTGATCCAACCCCAGATGTAGTTCCACAGATGTGATGGGTTCAGTTTCCGCCGCTTGCAGCGCCCACAGCATGCATGCCTCCTTCATATGATCCATTTAGATCTTTAGAGCCCTTTCCTATTCAACAAGGATTGTTTGGTTGTGATCTCCCCTCACCATGACATCGTGAGGGGAATTATGTCTCATGTACTCCAATGTTATTGTATTCAATCCTGGCCTATGTTTTTCTAGGCACATTATGTATATGGGATCCATTGTATTATTTTCTAGCCCATTGATGTCAGTGTATCATGTATCATGTACTATGTGGCTCAGTCCCCCATTGTTGGGCTCATCATTATTCTTTGTACGTAGTTATTTCGACAGGTATTGGTATGTCTCCCCCACCTCATTTGAGATCATGTACCCCACATAAAAGGATACTTCTATTAGTTTAGTAGGTCTCGCCCCCTCCACTATTTGTTCGTCCTTGCATTGCTTCAATTCTCTCTCTCTCTCTCTCTTTGACTTCCCTTTGGTGTCTCGTGGAAGTGTAACCTACACCATATTTTGGTCATACAATTTTCTCCTAACACTTATACATTGGAGGGAAATCTATTATCACCAAAAAGTGATCACCTAGCCATTTTTAACTAGGAAGATCGAAATACACCATGTAAGATTAACTTTACCATAGTAAAATCACTTTCACTGTGGAAAATAATTTAGTAAACCACTTTTATTAAATTATTTTATGATTGAAATAAAAAACCCATGAGAATAATTAGATAAATCATTATTTATTTAATTTTCTCTAGGAATAATTATTAAATCATTGTTTAAATAATTATTCCTTGTCACATTTGACTAAATGCCCTATGAATAATTAAATAAACCAATATTTATTTATTATTCCATATTACCATTATTGGAATAATTGTTAAATCACTATTTAATAGTTATTTCAATTTCACACCATTCTTAATCCTCGCGAAATAATTAATAAATCATTTTATTTGTTAAATAATTTTCAAATAAATATATTTAACCATTTGTTGATGCCTCGAAATTCGTTGCATCAACATCGGGGAAAACCACCAGGTCCAGACCTGAATGCAGCTCCTTTTCCGTTTGGTATGGTGGCTCCGACTGGAGATAATGAGACCAGTTTCCCAATAATGAATAAAAAGGGGATGGATAAGTGACTGGTTTTCTAATAAGTGATAATGGATGGATGATTTAATCTAAAAAGTGAAAATACAAATAACTATTCTATCCCGGGAAGTTTCTATTCTTAAGTGCAACGTTTGATAATCTATGTTCATAAATAAGAATAGATGACTCTATTTGATAAACATAGACATTCATTCATATAATAATTGCTTTGTTCAAATAGTTGAACAAAGTAATTAATAAAACATTGTTACACTTGTCTTTTATATATTACTGATACATGTATGACTAAAAGAAAAGCATCATGTAAACATCCAATAGTGGAAAGTATAAAGAATGTTGTTGAAACACATGCATATATTCAATAATAGCAAGAGTAATCAAATAACAATTCACATAAAAAGAATGAATTCAGAACATAGAAAATAGTACCATATGTCTTGCAAATCATTCCCAACATCAATGACAATTCAAATTCCTTCTTTCAACTCAGAGATACTTTTAAATAAAGGCAGTAGTGCACATCCACATAAAAGCTTCATTGTCAAAAATTGGAATAATTGGCCCAGTGTTTATAAAAAATATACCTGAAGTACAGTAATACAACTTCAGGTTTGAGTCTTATACAAAAACTGAGGACCCTTTCTAAATGCATGAAAGGGTCTATAAATACTTAATTAAACTTAACTAACTACAAAATTAAAATGCTATTTAATTGGTATAACTTGATCTTGAATATCTTCTCCACAACAATCTCGTAGTCGGCAGCATGATTCATCACTCTGGCTATTTTCCCTTTGATCTGAGTTGGCAAATCGCTAGCATTGGTTCCACTTCTTGAGGGAGACTGAAACGAGAATGGAGCTGAGCCGAGTATGTGGCATCGTGTATATCGGGAATGATACACCCGATTGCATCTATTAGACACTTGAGGGCGCTCTCTGGCTATATGGTTTTACTAAGAACAACCAATAGGTGTCCCAAGTTAAACTTTGAATACACGTGATCAACCTTCCATTCTTTTCTAGCTCCTGATAACATGACTGCTCTAATGTTTTAGCCGATAGCAATTTACCTGGTGTACATTGCGAGATCATATTATATAAATAGAGAGTATTGTTAATTAATTCAATCAAATTACTTGTGGATAATTTGCATCTAGAAACTTCTCTCTCTGCCTTCATAAATTGGGACTGCCATTCCAAGAATAGGATTTCTTTATGTGATTCTAGTATTTTAGGCAAATTTGCTGCCTGTCCCTCACTCGTGTCCTGCCAAGTAAGAAAATATGTTAAGGTCTCATCGGCCTACTCTAAGTCCTGTCTAGCATCGACTGATTTATCGATTATTGATGCTATGATATCACAAAGGGGTTCAACTTGAGCAATTTTATGACACAATAGTCTTATTTGTGTTACCAGTGCCTTATTAATCTGTAGTGCTTCTGTCCTGAAATCGACAGGTTGCGGAAGACTCTTGAACTTCTCTATTTGAAGTGATAATTGAGCAATTTGCTCATCTTTTGTCTTTAACATTAGTTCATTCATCGTCTTCAATTTTGCCAATGCTTCCGATAATTCTTTCTGTCTTTGAATCGCGCTTGAATCTACCCTCTATTTTGCTTCAAGTAGCTGCTTATTCAGTTGATTATTTAACTGTTGCTGGGTTGACAATTGTTGCTCTAATTGTTCAACTTTTTGTTGTGCCTTTGATAGTTGTGTTTGTAACAAAATAATTTCCTGGTCCTTTTCTTTTAGAAAATTACTCACTTCCGATGCCTTGTCCATGGTGGCCGCCGAATAGGCTCCGACATACTGGGACAACTTTGTTAGGTCATCGGAAGGATCGAACTCCTATTTCCAAACTACGTTGGTTGTCTCTATTTGTTCAGGGAATAGGGAAGGTTGATCAATCCTTCTCCTTTTCCACTGTCGCTTTAATATGGCCCTGTGTTTTGGGTTGTAAAAGACATCCAATGGAGGTATATCCTCCACCTGCAATATGATTTGATCCGAAGGATCTTTCAGAATTATTTCCAAGTCTGTACTAGGGGGTAGGCCGCTGGTTCCTTCACTTGGAACCTTTTTTGATGCTGTATCCTGTGTATTTTCCGCTTTGGGTGTATCGACATCTTTTGAGCTTTCTAGATTGCTTATGATGGAGTCGAATTGCTGCCATTCTTGGAGCAATCTTGGATCAATCTGGGTATCGACATTCACATCCTTGCTGCTCTTATCCTGCTCTTTTTTCTGTTCCTCCTCATGTATTTTCTCTTGCTCTTTCCTTTGTACTTCCTCTTGTTCTTTCCTTTGTATTTCCTCCTTTTCTTTCCTCTGTGTTTCCTCCTGCTCTTTTCTTTGGACTTCTTAAAAAATTTCTGATGTAGCAGGAGGTTCGTCGGTAAGTCGCTGTTCAAGCTCACTTGATTGTGTCATTGGGGCAGTAGCTAGTAAATCTAGAGGCAGAGTTTTCAACCTATGCTCCCTGAGTTTTTTGAATTCTACTAACTCGTCGTCATGATATCTCATTTTAGCTAGTGTTTGAACCTGAAACAATGACTCCGCCAAAGAAAATAGGTCATCAAACTCATCTTCTTTATGTTCAAACTTAGTGAGTTTTTCCTGTTCAAGTACATTATAGAGGATTTTCCTTGGATCAAATCGTCTATTAGGAAGAGTGGCGAGATTCAGTATATTTATCTTTCCTGCTTCTTTCTCTGCATGCTTATAGTCATGATGAGTATAAACACCACACCTTAGAGGAAAAGGAGGCCAAACTTTCTTCTTTGAATTCCTCAGAGTCTTGGTCGCTCCTGTGGACGTAATCTGATATGCTATCTCTCTAGCCAATGGTTTTTCGGGTATGTACAAGGGAAGAACATGAGGCCTGGCAAGGCTACCTAAAACTCTTATATATGTAAATTTATCTTCTCCGAACCAGTTTCCTAAGGCGGTCAAGTCAATCTTTGCTTGCGAGGAAGTCTTCGGAGAAGGCTTGTCAAAAATTTCATAGTAAATGGGCAACATAAATCCATTACAAACTTGATATAGGTGGTCTTTATAATGGGCTTTCCACAACTTTCGGTGATAGATATGAATCGGCATGGGGTCTTATGGAGTCCATTTCCAGCCCAACATAGGAAATTCGGAGTTAAAACAAAGAGTATCTAAGATGTAGGCACTATAATAAAATGGTGGAATAAACCTATTAGTAATGCGAGTTTTATTTCTAAACTCAAAATAACAGTTGCTAACTTATCAGATAATATATTTCCCCAATCCATTATTTCGCTATTGACTGCTGCTTCTATTAAAGGAACCATCTCTATTGAGAATTTTGAGGAATCATGCAACCCCCAAATTCTACACATAATCACCCCAACGTAACAATAAGGAGAACACAATGAATCGACAGAGTAATTACTCGAGGACTCATGCTTGTGTCTTGCGGGGTTCTGTCTCCATTCCCGTATAGGTGCTGATTTAGTTTCATTCTCATCTCTGAACTTCTCCAGAAATGCTTTGTTATACTTCTTCTGTGCTTCAGGCAAATGGTACATTTGTCTCAAATCATTGGGTTGAAATGAACCGAAGACTCTCTTGTTGACTATGCAAAATGTTCTGTTTGTAATCGTGATTTCATCAACTGCCCACCTTACTACATCTGTGTATGGAAGAATTTTCTCTTGAGCCTCTATTCGGTGTAAGTAGGAATTGGCTAAATCCTTTAGGGTAACCTCAGACTTTCGGTTCGAACCTGCTGTAGCTTGTACTGATACTGCTTCAGGCTCTTCGGCTTCAACAAGATTATAGATGCTTTCCAACTAGTATTACCGAGACCAAGACATGTAGTGTCTGAGATCAATCCTTTTTTACTTAGTCCCGGATCGACGGTATATTGTCCTGTTACTACGGGAGTTGAAGCTGTTCCAAATCTTTTAGATTTATTCCCCATTTGGCCTAAATTTACTGCTTCGGAGGAGCTCTGCGCAGGAGATAAAATGAACGTAATGCAGAGAATAGGTGGTGCGAACCAAGTATGAAAGAGTTATATCAATCAATGAATAATGAAGGATTAAAATAATATTGCTGCGGATACAATCTCTGAAGAGATTTTGGCATAACTGCTCCATTAATTGGCCATTTAATCCTGTCAATCATTTAAATGCTCATGAGGTCGTTTATTCGCCGAATAATTCATTTAAGCGTGGCTTTGATTTTTTGGCGGTTAATCACAAGTGAATCACTATCGGGAATAGAAATGATTTTAATAATAATTTAACATAATATACTCAAGCCTTTTCAATCCTTTTTTGAAATTCGCACTTAGCTTTATCGCAATCGGAGATCGGAGGAATGCTTGAGTATTTACATTTGTGTCATTGCGAAATCCCCGATCGCTGATAGCGATAAAGCTAATTCACATTGGGAGTTTTTAGAAGGGTGCCTTTTGTTGCATGTATGCTATATTCCCTGATCGCTGATAGCGATATCGCATCGGAGCAAAAGAGAGAGGGCCTTTTGTTATAATCGCTTATCTTTCCCGATATCCGATAGTTATTCGCATATCGGATCGGGGCAAACCAATGGGTATTTTTGTTATGCATCCTTTGTTATTGCGATATGCGATCTTGCGATCACTTTATCGCAATAATAAATAATTATTTCTTTATTTTTATAAGACCGGTTTATGTTCATTCAAAAGGTTTATAATATATTGTTTCTTTTCGGACCTTTTGAGGAATGATGAGTTGATACCAATTTTATTCATAAATAAAAAAGGGACCCATTTCATATTATAGTTGA
This sequence comes from Pinus taeda, assembly GCA_000404065.3. Classification (NCBI taxonomy): domain Eukaryota; kingdom Viridiplantae; phylum Streptophyta; class Pinopsida; order Pinales; family Pinaceae; genus Pinus; species Pinus taeda. The sequence continues at coordinate 81,566 of APFE030187020.1, read as the reverse complement.
AGGTAAAATTTTATGAAATGGGGGGTTGTTGTATAACACAACAATTGGTGATTCGCTGGGAGAAACAGTTATCTCTGAGAAATGTTGAAATATTTAGACTTTCTTTATATATAAATCTTATAAAAGAGGAAAATTCTAATATAACTAGGTATACATACATTCTGAATTTAATAAGAGCTATTTTTGCTAATTTCTTCTCTTGTTAAAATTAAATACATTCTAATATTTAAATTGGCCTTTATTGGTTGATAATGATAAAACAAAGAACCTTTCCAACTTAGCCTTTTTAATGACTCCTTTGTGATAGATAGAGCCTCTGCTGCCAGCAAACGTTCATAGTTTCGACAGGGATACCTTTTAACCATTTGATTGTCCATTATCCCATCCATTTCAAAGTATGATTAAAAGAATGAATCCAAAAATATGCTCTCATATTTTGTATTTCTTTTTCTTTTCTATTATTTTGTAATATAAAAAGCCATTGTCCTGGTTTGGTGGCTAGCTGTTTGACAATGCCATTCACTGGTTGTAATCTAACCGAACAAGCTGGCTCGTGAAGAGACCCCTTGTCTTATGATTATAAGCCATTACCTTGTTTTGGTATGCAGTGTTGGTAATGTCAGTTAAACTATTTTCCAATGATCATGGTAAGCAGGCTTGTAATAAGACCCCTTATCTTTTATATCAAATATTTTAGAATTACACTCTGAGTAATCATAAACTTTGATGAATGGGATCGACAATTTTCTCCTTAAGAGAGCATGGATGACAGGGTAAGAGTTGAAGATGCTAAGATTGAATTAGTTTCTATTTTGATATTGATAACCCTTTTTGTGGCCATTTTGAAAACATTAAAATGATTTACAGTACTTCTAAATCTCGAGAATATTTTACAAAAATGAAATGGGATTTCAGAATGTGAATATACCTGATTTCCTAGAAATTGTCCTTTTGTTTAAGGTTTCTATTTTAAAAGTAAATATCAAAACTACTTGTTTTGAGCAACTTTTTCAGTATAGCAAAGGCCAATGGGAGATATCTTACAACTTTATTTCCTAATAATCCTAAAAACTACAAATTCTGCTGAAATTTGAATATTTACAAAAGGAGAAGGGGTTACCTGCTCAATTGAAGAATCTTTTTAAGATAAGGCCATTAACAGGAAGAGAATCTCTCTTACATGATATATCTTGTAATATGAATGTAGAATGGCCTATCTTCTCATTGATCTGAAATGGTCCAAGCCACATTTTCAGGAACTTAGTGTGTTTTCCTTTATCCTCATGGGCTTTGTCCCATTTCAGAACTAGATCACCAACTTGTAATTGTTTTGAACTGGATGAAGTTGAATCAAAAGATGACTTGATAATTTGCTGATGTTTTTCATGAGTAGTTTTAGCCTTTTCTCTTTCTTCTTCTAATTTTAAGATTTGATCATGTCTTAGTTGAATAGAAGACGATGGGCTTTCTTCAATAATCTGAACTAGGGCTAGAGAAGGAAACAATAGATTGGTTGGTAGAACTGCTTCTTTCCCATATACAAGATTAAATTGAGAGGTACCTATGGAAGCCTTTTGCGTTATTCTATCAGCCCATAGTGAAAATATCAAAGATTTATGCCAGTTTTTATGATTCTGCTCAATAGTTCGCTTAATAATTTTCACTAGATTTTTATTGGTAGATTCTACTAAACCATTACCCTAGGGATAGTAATTTGCAAAATATTTCAATTTAAATCCTCTTTTAATAGCGAACTAAAACATAGAATTTCCAGAGAAATAAGATGCATTATCGAAAATAAGAGCATTTGGGACACCAAACTTGGTAATGATGAATTGATCTATAAACTCTATAATTACTTCAGAGTTTGTCGTCTTTAAAGGAATTGCTTCAACCCACTTAGTAAACTAATCAGTAGCAGTAAGGATATACTTCTGTTGTTTGGAGGACTGTGGAGTTATTTCCCCAATGATATCAAATCCCCATTGCTTGAAAGGTTGATCAATGTTGACTGGTTACAAAGGGAAAGCTGGTTTTCTTTGTCTTCCACTGGAGATTTGAAAACTTCGGAATTTCCTTACATATTCGTAAGTATCTCTGAATAGGGTGGGCCAATAATATCCAACATGAATGATTTTGTGGGCTGTTGTATTAGCTCCAAAATGTCCTCCTGCTGGTCCGTCATGTGGCTCCTACAAAACCTTTTGCGCTTCAGGTTGTTCTAGTCATCTTAATAAAATTGAATCATAATTTCGCCTAAAAAGTACATCATCAACAATTATGAAGTTTTTTGCTTTTAATCTAATGGCACGTTTGTTTTTATAAGAAATATTAGGAGGTTCATATCCATTTTTTAAATAGAAGAGCAAGTCTGCATATTGTGATTCAGGATCAGTGATACTTATCTGATTGATCTCTTCAGTATGTTCTGTATCACTTGATTCTTGAATGTTGGATGCTCCTACTAATAACCTGCAAAATCCTTGGCCCCTGATAATCTTTGCTGGCTTGATTTCCAAGTCATGTTCTTGTAGTGTTGTAACCCAATTCGCTCTTTTTCCTCCTAATTCCCTTTGGATTAGTAATTGTCTTACTGCTGAGAAAGGAACTATAACTTTTGTATTGGATTTTAAAAGGAAGGGTCTATAATGTTTGACATATTTATACACAGAAAAGGCTTGTTTTTCAACTTCTGAATAATTCAGTTCAGCACTTTGAAGATTTGAACTATAAAATGAAATTGGCGCTTCCAAGTTATGATCATTAATCTGAGTGAGTACTGCTACATAAGATGAAGTGGACGCGATAGTATATAGTATGAAATGATTAGAAAAATTAGGAGTGTTTAAAGCGGGGGCAGTGATTATTGATTGTTTGATAGAGTCAAATGCTTCCTTTTCTGTAGATCCCCATCTAAACACCAAATTTTTCTTAATCATGGTTTGCAATGGTAAAATAATATGGGAAAAATCAGGAACAAATCTCTTAACAAAGTTAATTTGACCTAAAAATGACTGCATGGATTTTTTGTTATGAGGGAATGGAATTTCAGAAATCTCTTTAATCCTATCCGGATCAATATAAATACCATCTTTGGAAACAATGAAGCCCAAGAGCTTTCCTTGATTAAGAGCGAAGAAAGATTTTTTGGGATTGAGTGAAATACCATACCTTCTGCAGCGTTCAAATATTTGATTTAAATCATGTAAATGATTAGATCTCTTCTTGGAGAATACAGTAATATCATCTAAATAGACAACTACTGTTTTATTGATCAATCCTTCGAAGGCTATATCCATTTCTCTTTGGAATGTAGCTCCTGCGTTAATAAGTCCAAAAGGCATTTTTTGGTAAGCATAAGTTCCCCATTTTGTTCTGAAGGTAGTCTTTAGTCTGTCATCAGGATGGACCAAAATTTGGTTATATCCTAAAAAACCATCTAAAAAGGACATTAACTCAGATCCTGCTACTGAATGGAGTATGCTCCATGGTAAGTAATCGAAATTATCTTTTTGGCTTGCTTTATTCAGATTTCTGAAATCTATGCAAATCCTGATGTCGCCATTTTTCTTTCTAACAGGCACCATATTGGAAACCCAGTTTGAGTGCCGGACAAGAAAAATAATCTTAGCTTTCAAGAGTTTATTGAGTTCTGATTTTATTTGACTCTCTAAGTTAGGATGAATTTCCTCAACTTCTGTTGGATAGGTTTTTGTTTAGAAAACATGGAATGGTATGCTGAATGATTGATGTATCGTATGTTTTTAAATCATCATATTTCCAAGCGAAGACATGTTTATTTTTTCTTAATAACTTAATGAATGTTGTTCTTTCTTCCACAGAAAGTCCTAATCCCAAATTGATTTTTTGAGGGTTTTGCTCAGTACCAAGGTTTATCAACTCAAATCTTAAAGTGGAACTTTGGAGCTTTGAATTGGTTACCTGTTTAAACCTGTCTTTAATATCATAGAGATCCTCTAGTTTAACCACTGGTTTCAGTATTGAGTTTACTTCCTACTTTTCCTTCATTTGAAGGTCATGATCGCTTTCATCAATGATTTGATCATTGTAGGACTTGTCGGAAGTCAAGAAATTTAAGATGTCTTCATCGTGATTGAACACTCGCCAATTGGTGATATTGTCAGGAATTGATGGTCTAAAAATTAACTCTACTGAAAATCTATATGGGTTGTAATCTTCGGAAGGAGTTTAGAAGCAACATTGGCTAGCAAGTCAGCTGTTGCATTCTGGGATCTAGGAATAGGAGAAATATTGAATGCTAAAAATTGAGATATAAGTTCTTGGACCAAAGACTAATAGTGCTTGAGGTGGCTAGAAAGACAGTGAATTGTATTTCTAACTTGCTTTATGAAAATCTATGAGTCACCAAACACTTTCAAATATTGAACTTTAAGACCAATAGCTTTATATAGTCCTTGAACTAAGGCCTCATACTCAGCTGTATTATTTGTGCATTCAAATTCCAACCTACAATACAACATAGTTTTTTCTCCCTCATGGCTAACTAAAATACACCCTGCTCCTGAACCTTCACTGGATTTAGATCCATCAAAGTATAGTGACCAAAATAAAGAATTATCAACAATGTTATTTACAGTGTTCTCAGTGATATTAACACATCTTGATCTATTGGTTTGTGAAAAGTTTTCGATTTGGGATGTGAAATTATTTACTGAGAAAGGAGATGGTTGGGAAGTATAATTGCCAAAGAATGATTCGGAAGAGTAATTCCCCAAAATATTATTATTAAATGCTACTGGTTGATTCTCTTGTTCAAATTCAGTGACAGTATGGGTCATATGTTTCTCCTGATCGATTTTGATTTGATTTGGCTTTCCCTTGTAGGGTAGCCACATATGGGACCAATCGATAGAAATATAACCATGGAGTTTCTCAGACCAATCCCTACTCAAGATTAAACCATAAAACTCAGGTATATCGGCAATTAAGATATCAATTCTCTGAACTACTCGTGGATCAGCTGATAACTTGATAGTTACAGAGTTGATTTCCCCTAAAACCTGGACCTTGGTTCTATGCAACTACACAATGTGAATTGCAGACTTTTGGGGTTCAATGTTCAGTTTGGAACAAACTGAAGCTGGCATTATATTAGAGGATGCCCCTGAGTCAATCAAACAATTGTGTAGGTTTCGATTATAGATCTCATAGGTTAAGAGGAAAGGGGGAGTATGGGAATTTGATCTGTCTCCAATTAAAATCGTATCGGTAGCTTCAATCCTACCAGAAGGTGGTTGACTTGAATCATTTGCAGCTTTAGCACTAAGAAGAGGCAAAGAAGGTACTGCATTTAGTTCCTTAAGAAGCAATTTCTGCTGATGTTTTAATTTACTAAGTTCAAACATGGTACTGTTTGCCTTTGTCTTCTTCATGTCATCAATAATATTGTAATCCATTGAATCCGATACTACCAACTTTTTAGACGTTGAAGGTATATTTGAGGATGATGGTTGGTTTTGAGGTAATGTTGCAGTCGGCTTCTTTGTGGGTACCTTTTCCTTTTTAGTAGTAGTACCTGCACTTCTCTTCTTTGAACTTGCCTGGACAGGTTTAGGGGCACCTTTACTCCTGGTAGTCATAGGGAAAGCTTCTTGTTCATTTTTTGTGTCGGAGTTAAGTAATATGAAGTCCCACATTCCATGGCATTCGACAACTTCCTCTTCTTCAAATTCATCGGATGGTGAAATTGTTTCATCTTATTCTTCCTCTTCAGGATCTGAGTCTACATTAGAGATAACATTTGGTGGTTTTGACTCAGGTTTCTTAAAATTCCTAAATGGTTTCTTTGTTGAAGTGTCTGCTACTTGTTTTTTGATTTCAACCATTTCATTTGACATTGTTTTGAGGACCTTTTGTAGACCCTCCATATCATATGGATCTTTAGGGGTTTTCTTCTTTGAATCATCTTTAAAAGAAACTCTTTTGGATTTCCTATCTTCAAGAGAAGCTTTATTTTCTAAAGAAATAATGTGTTTCTCCACAGCAAGCGCTTCTTTCATGTTTTCGGCCAAAATTGATTTTCCAGCCCTATCCACAAAAATGGCTATATTTGAAGGTAGGGTTGTTATATACCACTTGCTTCTAATTTTCTCACTTGGCTTGGAATCGGTAGGGATTTTATTCAAGAGTTTATTGAATCAAGAGTTAAACTCCTTTATAGGTTCTCTAGATTCAATCCTTATATTTGAAATATCATTTATTAATGTTGCTAAAGATCTATCATCGCCATAATTAGTAAGAAACTACTCCTGAAAGATATTTTAGCTGGTAATGGATCCAGAGGGTAAGGAAAAATACCAAGACCCAGCTGATCCTTGTAAAGTGTAGGGGAAAATCCTAACGACAAAATCTTCTTCTGTCACTCCTTTTAGATTAACTGATAACATGAAATTATTAATATGTTCCTTGGCCAATGTTATAGCATCTGGATTAAATTTTGGTAACCACTTCTCAGGATAATCAGGTAATGGATGTAATGGTGCAGGCATGGTGACTGCACCAGGACTGTTCCATGGATTCTGGGCCATCTTAGAAGTAACAACAAATGCAGATGGAGTTCTAGGTGTTTGGGGAGGAGTTGGTATTGAATATTGAATAGATTTTGATGTTGAAGTTGGTGATCCTTGCTGAACAACAATATGTAATGGGGGAGTGGATGTTTGACTTCGCACTGGAGAGGATGAGATGGAGGATGATGAAGAAAAGGTCTCACTACCAGATCCTTCAGTGTTCCTTTTAGCCTTTTTCCTTTTCGGTAAAGGCAACTCAGTAGGTTCAATGCCAAGTTTTCCGCTTTGAAGTCTGGTGAGAGGGTGAGGTAGATTGAATTGCGAAGTCTCACTGCCTTGAGATACTTCAAATTTCTGAGGTGATATGGAAAAGAATTGAAGTTTTTGGATGAGATACTGAACTTTAGGGGACTCAGGACCTAATCGTTTTGAAGTATGATGGGATTGAGCAGTGGTGGTTGATTCCTCTTCTTCTCGTTTGGATAGTGGTATTTCAGAATGCAAACGGGAGGTATGAGGTGAGGTGGAGGGAGATTTACTCTGATAATGGTCTATAGATTTTGATTTACTCGCCATTCATAGTTCATGGCGTCCTTCTAGCACCAAAAATGTTGATGCCTCAAAAATCGTTTCATCAACATCGGGGAAAACCACCCGGTTCAGACCTTAGTGTGTAGGTTGTAACCCTGTACAGAAATTGCTTGCATACGAATTCTAAATCACAGAAAAAATAAACAATGCGAGAGCATAACACATAAAACACATATACATAGAGATTTCCCACTGGATCCCAAAACCGGGATTACCAGCTTGATTTTTCATTATATTCCTTTCAATGTTATAATACATATTTATACATGCTGAAGCACTCAATACCATGGACCGAAAACCTTCACATCCAAAACCATGGACCGAAAAACCATAGGTAGGTTCGCCCAACCTAATATAGGGTCCAATTTTTTTTTTCCCGGGGCGCTGTCCCAGACCCCGTAGAGGGGGGCTATGCGCCCCCCTTAAACCCCCCGGATAGGGGGGCTGCCGCCCCCCCTGTGACCCCCCCGCTGCGCAATCAGCGAAACAAAGGGGGGGCTCCGCCCCCCCTCTAACCCCCCGGTTCGCTACGTAGGTTAGTCATGGAAAGAACATAACACAACCCAACAATGCAAACCTAAATCACCATATCCTAATTAATCATGAAAACAGCTAGACTAAGCATAATTGTTAAGAAACACTAATCTAATGCTAATTATCTAAGTTACAAGAGTAAAGCAACAAAACTAGACTAAGGGGGTCGGAAATGGAACTAGGCTAAGTTTGTGTCAAAGGTCAAAATGGTGAAAAGAGGATGTAATGAGCAACAATGCATGAGGACCATCCAATCAAGCGAGCAAAGGGTAAATGAACTGTTGAGATTGGACAGTAGGAGGGTACGTAAGCAAATGTGTGGACATGGTGGTATAACAGGATGGATGGCTAGGATTATATCGTGAAGGTGATCGATAAATGAACGGCAGAGATTAGCCAAGCCAGTTGGTGGTCGAGCAAAGCGATAGTCGTCAGATCAAGAGACAGATTGACGATGTAAAGCTCAAGGCAACAAAGTGATCGGGTGATGCAACAACCGTTAGATGTAGCAGGGCAGATCGATGGTGGATATTGGAGTGCAAAACGAAATATGTAGGAATGATGAGTGGGTTTGGAGGGCGGTAAGTTGTATCTCGCGCACCCTCAAAGCTGTAAAAGGTTTTGCAGAATTTTGTGCGATTAGCCTCCCCGTCCAACACATAGCACAGGGAAACTGTCCATATCATGTGCTCTCAGCTTGGTCATGGTTGGAAGGAAATCCACATGATATGGCGCAAGGGTTGTCAAATCTGGCAAGGAAAATCTACAACAAAGATGTGACTGAGCAGGTTGGTGAGCGGGTGTGCGACAACCATCGGATCTGACAAGGCAGATTGACGGTGGGGATTTAAAAGGCAGAAAGTCAAATGGGAAAAGTGGATGGGGTAGTGATTGGTGGGTTTTGCGTGTGAAAGGCAATCGATTGTTAAAAACCATTTGAACGTGAATTAACAACTCTCGCTGAGCATTCCAGGCTGAAGGAGAATGACAGCATGAGAGATCTAGGAAGAGGGTGGAGGTCTAAATGAAAAAAAGAGAGAGTGAAGGGGTGGATAATCATGAGAGGAACAGAGTAACAATGCTCTGAACTTAGTGACTATGTTTAAATGACAAACCCTATGAAATTCAAAACCCTGTGTTTTTGGGGTTGTTGCAGCGTTTCTTCCTCACCTCATGGTCCCAGTGGGAGGAGGTGAGGCCAAGACACCTGTGAGCATCCCGATGGATCTTTTCTTTGCCAACCTACAGATTAAATGGAAGCATAAATGGAACAAACTGAAACACAACTACTTTGTTCTACCCTATTGTAATGAAACTATGACTATTCAAGCAAATGAATAGGAAACTACTTAAGTCAATGAGCAAGAAAGCCATGAATCTGTGTTGAACCACTGTGATGAACATGCATCTACTTAACTGAATGAATAATCAAACCTTTCATCTATGCTAGTGTTGTAATGGAAATGAACTACTTGAGTAAATGAACAGAAAGCGGGATTCTATGCTAGAATACAATACAAGAAAGAGGAGCCTTGGCTGCTAAGGTTGGGCCCTAACCCAAGAGCTTCAACTCTCTGAGTTAACTCAGTGATGACTCAAATCAAAACTCATCTTCATTATCAAAGAATTGTATTACATCAAAATTTTTACAAAGTAGAAGTTTGAATCCTTGCTAACTGGATGATTGACTATCTAGCTGATTGGTTGACTGCGTAGCTGACTAACTAAAAAAAACTGAGGTCCTAAGCCTATTTATTTATACATATGAAGTCTCAACGAATTCCCTCAAAATTAGGGAGGTAAAACTCCCAACCTAATGGTAACTTGTCCTTCTTGAAAATGCAACAAGATGATGGAGCTTAGTGAAAAAAAGTCACCTTCACTAAGTGGTCCCGCAAGCTATTTTTGGCACAAAGTCTATTTTTAGACTATGTCTATTTTAGACATATGGATCATGGTCTATGAGTTGTAGGATGCTATTTTTGGATGATTGATCATGTTGGTAAAAATAGATGGACTTCTATTTTTAGAAATATGGGCAGAGTCTATTTTTAGACTGCCAGTCTAAAAATAGAACAGTCGAATATTATTAGCTCTTAATAACATTTGGACTATAAACATTATCTTATCCTCTTGCAGCACTTCAGTTCGAGCTATGGATTTGGAACATGCAACTTCTTGAAGGAAATACACTTTTCTTATGGTTTAGTTGAGCTATTGCATGAAGGACTTCAGTTGGAACTCAAGTGATTGAGTTTTGGTGGAGTTGAATGAGGAGTTGATGGAGTTGTGTTCAGTTTGACTTAGTTGAACTAGTTGTAGTTAGTATAATTGACAAATAGACTAATGATGAGTGGTGTGAATTAATTATTAATTAATTCACTAATTATTAACTCATAAATCAACTGAGGAATACATCAGTTAACTCAGTGCAGTTCAGTGGAGACAAGTGTTAGAGGTGAGTGAAAGGGCAATACAGCTATCAATTGTGACTATAGTTGTGCATGTGATTTGCACAATCAGTGGATTGAGATTGCCAATGAGGATTGCGTAGTGTTACACAAGGGAAATACAAGTTTGGTTCATCCATTCTCATGCAGTATTGCGCAGTGGAGGCAGGCAAGCAGCAGAGGAGATTTGAACCTGTGATTGATTCAAATTTGAGCTAGTTTGTGTGTAACAAGTGGAGATAGTACTGAGTACTTGCGAGGAGTATTGTACTATGT
>APFE030187020.1:39292-65528 GCA_000404065.3 Pinus taeda | reverse complement strand
GAGTTGATGGAGTTGTGTTCAGTTTGACTTAGTTGAACTAGTTGTAGTTAGTCTAACTGACAAATAGACTAATGATGAGTGGTGTGAATTAATTATTAATTAATTCACTAATTATTAACTCATAAATCAAATGAGGAATACATCAGTTAACTCAGTGCATGGACAATTCAGTGGAGACAAGTGTTAGAGGTGAGTGAAAGGGCAAAACAGCTATCAGTTGTGACTATAGTTGTGCATGTGATTTGCACAATCAGTGGATTGAGATTGCCAATGAGGATTGCGTAGTGTTACACAAGGGAATACGAGTTTGGTTCAGCCATTCTCATCCATTCTCATGCAGTATTGTGCAGTGGAGGCAGGCAAGTAGCAGAGGAGATTTGAACCTGTGATTGATTCAGATCTGAGCTAGTTTGTGTGTAATAGGTGGAGATAGTACTAAGTACTTGCGAGGAGTATTGTACTATGTATTGTTACATGTTCTCACTAAGTATAATATATAGATAGTTGGGGATTTTTAGCTTTATGCTTTCCCTGGGTACATACTGTGTTGATATGTGCGATTAATGTTTTAATGTGCACATGTGATTGTTTCTTAATACTGCTAAATTGATGATCAACGTAGAGGAGGTTATGTATTATGCATGATTCCGCAAATAGTGTATAATGAGGATAATCTTTGTGAATAAGTTTCATATTATTCAAAATTCCTACAGTCCTTTCACTTTCACTAGCTTGGTTGCCTTCTAGTAGGGAGGTTGCTTGTACTTCCACTTGCTTGGCTTTCTTTTAGTACTCTTGATGTGGCTATGTGTACTTTTAGTTGATGGAGGGATATTCGAATCGATGGGAAGTAAATGAGGAGGATTTACCTCCTGTAATTCCTCTCCCCTGTCTCATCCGAGTTTTCACTAAGGTATTTTGCCATAGTTCCTTACTTTTACCTTTTATCCCTGCATTTCCCTTGATTTTATCCTTTATTCCTGCATTACATGCACATAAACCACAAAGAAAAATATCCAACTCTAACTCAACTCATAAGAAAAATATAATCGAAAGTATGCAATAAGTTGTGAGAATAGTTGGTTTGACTAAGCTAGGAGGTGAATTAAGGCCAATTAAGGTCCATATAATTACTCAATGATGAGACTCATCATCACCCCCGTACTGAAAGTGTTTCTCATCCTCTAAGCAACTTAGTGGCACTGGTAGCCTCTCTAACATCTCATGCTTATGTTGTGGACTTTTCTTCTTGTTTATAGCAATCTTCTTTCCTTTCTCCTTCTCCCCACTGATATTATTTGATCTTCAGGCTATGTGGCAGTGTCTTATCTGTTTTAGGAGGCATGTATATTATCATTTCTTTAGAAACCTAAACAGATCCTCATAATGTGTACTTGCTTGCCCTTGGACAGCAAGATATCTAAGTGTTAGCTAAGGATTACTTGCAATTAGATGTTGATTAGGGCCATGGGGTTTGATTGTTCAACTGCTTCTCAGTCCCTAAGGCCACTTAGCTCTTTTGTTTCTTGTTGCTCTTTCTTTCTTTTTTGTTTCAATGCCTTCTTTCTCTTCTATTTCAGCATCATGTTTCTTTGTGTTCTCCTTCATCATGTCCCTGTGTATTAGTTTTTTCTATATCCATCTCCTCCCCATCTAGCTCTGTATCTACTTTTTTTTGTTTTTTCTCCTCCTTACTAACAGAAGGACAAACACCATAGATGAAGGTTTTGATGTCATGCTCTGCTGGTAAGTCATTGAAGACTATCCATGTTATAGGGATCCTGAGTTTTTGGAGGGCATAGCCTTTTTAGAGGAAACTGGCCACCTTTTTACTCGCAAACCAACTACAACTTGTGTTCAAATGATGCAGATGAGTGCATGAGTAGGATACTTACCTGTGGACTTAATGCCGCACTACAGGTGTCAAGAATCATAGGTGTTGATGATGGTCATTCTTCTTCCTCCTCTACGGTCTGTTGGTGGTTTCTTGACTACAGATCAAATGTTGTTGTTGTTGTGTACCTCTTTCTTCCTCCTCTGCTATCTACTGATAGTGTCTGTGACTGCAGATCAGATGCTACTGCATGTACAGAGGGAGTAGGAGTGTGTGTGAAGGTAGGGTTGATGGTAATGGATGAGGTGATGCTGTGGAAAACATAATCTTCTCCTAAGTTGAAGTAGTGAAGTGAAAACAATAATGGAATTTATGGAGGGATGCATGGTAAGGAGTAGGGGTGATGACTACGTGTGAGGAAGGGTTCCTTTTTTCTCTTCTCTTTGCTCCATGATTCATCCACCTCCAAAACAATTATTTTTTCTTTTTTTCTTTTTATTATTATATTTTTTCAAAAACACCTAGGCTACCTCAAAGAGGTTTTCACCCTAAGTATCAGCCCTGGGTGCCTCAAGGAAGGTTTTCACCTAGGGATCTTCTTTTTCTTTCCATTTTTCTCATCCTTGGGCCACCTCATGGATTTTTTTTAACCCAAATATGGGACTCAAGTGCCTCATGGAGATTTTCACTTGAATCCTTATTCTGTTTTTTATTTCTTTTTCAGTGACCTCATGAGGGGGGAGCTGAAACTTGCTCCACTATCATCATTGTCTTATTGATGCTGCCAATGAACTCTTGTTTAGATGAATGCCTCTTGCATAATTTCAATTTGTGTCCATTAACTAGCAATGGAACAGCTTCTACATCTATAGTCCTGATCTACACTGAACCTTTGGCGTGGCATCTTTCCACCAATATGGTCCAAGCTATCTTGTTCTTAGCTTTCCCTTGAAGTCTTTGTACCTTGAATCATATAATAAGGCCCAGTCTCCTTCTCGAAATAGCTTCTTATTAATGTGCTTGTCATGCCAGATCTTCCTCTAAAGCTAAACTATCTCCGTATGAAGGAGGGCCTGCATTCTGAATTCATCTAGGCCATTCAAATGGAACAACCTTTCTTTTTGTGCATGACTGAGATCTAAATCTAGTTGGGTTGGCATCCTCAATTTGTTATATTCAAATTTAATGGATGACAAAGCCTTTTTTCCATAGACCAGCTCATAGGGTGTGAATGTAGTGGTGGTCTTCCATGTTGTATTATAGGCCCAGGTGGCCTCAACAGGTCTCTCAACCCAGTCCTTTCTGCTACTATTCACTACCTTGGTGAGGATGTTCTCTAGTGCTCTGTTGGTCACCTCCACTTTCCCATTAGCTTATGGATGATAAGGAGTGGAGGTCCTATGTTTGATCTTGTGATGCTTGAGCAGTTCTTCGATCATGCTAGAGGTGAAATGGTTGCCTTGGTCTGTGACTAGTTCTCTAGGGTACCCGAATTTGTAGAATATGTTCTCCCTTAGGAACTTAGCCACCTTTTCTTTTGTTGCTGCCTTGATTGCTTTGGTTTTGGCCCACTTAGTCAAGTAATCGGTGCACACAATGATGTGTTTTTTTTTGCTTGGAAGGAGGGTTGATAAACCCAATGAAGTCAATTCCACACTTATCAAATGGCTTGAAGGTCATTTGAGGCTACAGGGGAATTTCATCCCTTGGAGTAGGCTTTCCCATCCTCTAGCACTAATCACACTGACTAGCATACTTCTTCACATCCTGATGAAGAGTATGCCAATAATATCCTACTTGCAGCACTTTGAACGTTGTCCTTTTTATTGCAAAGTGACCTCCACAAGGCCCATCATAACAAGTCAGAAGGATGTCAAAGACCTCCTCTTCCCTTACACATCTTATCAAGATTTGATATGGGCCAAGTTTGAATAGATTTCCCCCAATCCAGGTGAAGGGGGCACTTTTCTTGATTATCTTGCTTTTCTCTCTGGAGGGTAGGTTTGGTGGGAACTATGCTAACACTAGATAGTTTGCTATATCAGCAAACCATAGGGAGAGCACTGAAATAGAAAACAAATGCTCATCTGGGAACTGATCATCCACCATTCCTTCTTCACCTGCAAGCAGATTAATTAAATAATAATTAATTAATTAATTAAAAAATAAATAAATAATAAAAATAAAAATCTGAATATTAAAAAACTAATTGGACAATGTCCGACCTAATTTCTTAGATTAATTCTTTCATATCCTATATATATACCCTAAAATATAGCTCATGGATACTTCATTAATATATTTAGAATATCTATTGACGCATCCCTTGATGATGGACTCACTTGGTAGTCCGAAATGTTGGGTTCATAAAACTCTGTAACAGGTCATTCCTCCTCTATCTAAAACAACATTTTTTTACCGGGCCTATCAACAATAGTTAAATCAAACTGCTGCAATAAGAGTAACCATATTATGGTTCTAGCATTTACATCTGGTTTGTTCATTAAATATTTAATTGCAGCATGATCAGTATGCACAAATGTCTGATAGCCTGTAACGTAATGCCTAAACTTGTTCAATGAATGCAAAATAGCCAGGAGTTCTTTTTCTATCACAGTATATTTTAGCTCAGCCTTGGACATGTGTTTACTAATGAAATAGATGGCATAAGGCAATTTCTCTTCTACCTATCCTAAAGTTGCTCCTATGGCTTTATGTGAGGCATAAGCATGAATGTGAAAAAGGAGGGCCTAGTTTGGGCCTCTAAGGATTGTTGCAGTGGTTACCTTATCCTTTAAAATGTCCAAGGCCTCTTGACAGCTCTTTGACCATATAAATTCATAATATTTGGCCTATAATCCAAACAAAGGAGAAGCTAGCTTGCTGAAGTATTTTAAGAATCTTTTGTAATATCCACCTAGCCCTAAGAAACTCCTAACATCTCTCTGCTTTTGTGGAGGAGGGACCCTTTGAATGATTGCTACTTTGTTTGGGTCCACCTGCAATCCTTGCTGATATATTGAGTGACCTAGCACAGTCCCTTCAGTCATTAAGAATTCACATTTTTCTGGACCGAGGGGAAAGTTCATCTCAATGAATTTGCGTAATACTTTGCCTAAGTTAGTCAAGGCCTCTTGGAAATCATAGCCATAAGGTGTAAAATCATCCATGTATATCTCCACAACATCATGAAATAATTCAACAAAAATACTTAGAACTGCTCTCTTGAAAGTGGCAGGAGCATTGCATAGGCCGAAAGGAAGGAATCTATAAGCAAAAGTACCCCATGGGCATGTGAAAGTGGTCTTACCCTGGTCTTTTGGGTAGATTTGGATTTGGTTGTACCCACTGAATCCATCTAGGAAAGAAAAGAACTTCTTCCCTGCCAAGGAATCTAACACTTGGTCAATGAAGGGTAAGGGAAAATGATTCATCTTGGTAGCTCTGTTCAGCTCCCTATAATTGATACAAATCCTCCACTTCCCATTTTTCTTGTGCACTAACACTAAAGGAGAGACCCACTCACTATCAGAGATAGGTTAAATGAACCCTGCATCTAACAATTTCTGTAGTTCTTCTTTGACTATGTCTTTGAGGGCTCGATTAATTCTCCTTTGTAGTTGCCTGACTGACTTGCAACCTTCCTTAATGTATATGTGGTGAGTACACACCAAGGGGTGCACTCCCTTCATTTCCTTGTAGTTCCAAGAAAAGGCTTCTAGGTTCTCTTTCAACAAGTTGTATAGTTATTCCTCCTCTAAAGTAGAGAGAGATGGATTAATATTCAAGGTTTTCTCTAGCCCAAATTCTATGATTTTCACTCGGAGTGGGTTGAAATAGGCCAAGCATAAGTCAATTTGATGATTGTTCATTATTTCTTTTACTTCTTCTTCTAGGGGTAATGAACTAGGAGTTTGACTTTGGAGCAGGTGTTAAATTACATTGTCCTCATATTGTTGTCCTCCTCCTATGATGGCTTCCAAAGTATACAATTCGGCAGAATAAAGCTCATCTTCTTCCTCCTCCTCCAACTATAAAGGTAAGCCCTGTTCTAGGGGGGGTTGAGCAGGAGGGTATAGGACTAATTGTTTGGACATATGTCGATTCTTGATGGTCATATTCCCATCTCTGTAGCTAATTTGGGAATCAACTATGGCCAACCATGGCCTCCCAAGGATGACAGGGTAACCAATTAGCTTAGCCTTAGGCTGGAGAACTAGGAAATCTGTTGGGTACTCCCAGGAATCAATGGAGACCATCACATCTTCCACAATTCCCTTAGGGGTGATTGTGGAATGGTCTGCAAGTTGCAGCACTTTTGTGGTCTTCCTTAATGACCCTTGGAGTTTAAGCCTGAGCATGGTGTCCTTGGTAATCACATTAATGGTGGCCCCAAGATCAATCAGAGTGTGTGGGACAATGGTTCCATTGATGTGGACATCAACTACTGGGCTTCCAGGGTCTAAGTATTTTGGACATATTTCCTGCCCCAGCATTAAGTCAGATAACTTCCCAATGACATTAATGGTAGGGGCATCCCTTTTTCTTCTTCCTGGATGCTTAAAGCACTTCTCCTTAATCAATTTATCATAAAGAGGTTGATCCAAAAATGGGTTTTTAAGTCTATATTTAAGGTATTACAGACTCATGTGTAGGGAAATGCCTATTCCACTTAATGCAATGGATCGATAAGATTTCAATGAAATAGACAATCAACAGTAATTAAAACATAGTAAACACACATATAAACACAGTCAAATTAATAATGGAGTTCACCAGACTTCCTGGCTATGTCTCCTAGTCCAAGCTATTAGTGAGGGCCTCTATATTATGTCTTCATTCATGGATTATTACAAGAGTGAGCTCCAAAATAGAGTCTCAACCAACACTGCCATTCACAAGGATTCCCTCGATAACTTCGAGTCTCAAAGAGTACATAGACTCTCCCTCTATCTTGTTACTCTATTCGGTTGTTCGCTATCCCTCTCTATCTCAATTTGTCTCCTCTCTCACTCCGCCTCTGGGCAACCTCTCTCTAAACAAATTTTTCCTCTGTCCTACCATGTGATGGCTTTTAAGCCTATCAATGCTTGTCTATTCGTCTCCCTTTCCGGGCTCTATGGCTCCTCACGCTATCCCTTCATCTTCTTGTTGAGCGTTAAACAATCATTGTCATAACACTTAAGACATCATTTCCACCTGTTTACAAATGGAAAGGACCGGGTGCGGGTGAAAATCCCAAAAAACATGCTTCTTTGTTTACACAGAGAAATACAAAAAATAATTGAAAAACAGTGGAAAATCTCCCAAAGCCAGACTTCAAAAGATATATAGTTTTCCTTATAAACCTTTCAGGTCTGTGTTCTATCGATGTCGCAAGTCGCAGTGATTCAAATGCCATGGTCCCCTTTGTATTTGGGTTTACAACAGAAATATGCAAAAATACATTAAAACACTGGAAAACTTGACAAACGCTTCATATCGGATTTCAAATTTTATACTGTCATACCTATAACCCTGTCCGGTCCGTTCATTGCTCCTTCGTTTATTGCATGTCACTTCACTTCCCCGAACTCCAATCGTCGATTTCTCCGATCAACCTTATCAGCTATCGGTACATCGGCATATCATTGTTTCATGGTCTCCAGTCCTCAACCTTTCCAATCAGCGATCGTCGATTCAATCGCAACTGTTGATCCCTTTCGCCCATCCGACGACTACGATGGAAGTGCTTGTCACAAGTCTTTAAGTTATGGGTCCCAGTTCTTCTCCCTTGGTTCATTGCGATGCGATAAAGCAGCCACCACATATGGCTTAAGCCTACCATCATGTGTTAAGTCCTCCCTTTGGTTCCATGTGATGTGACATTGGTAGTTGATCTAGACCATTCATCTGCGTGCTCAATCAATGACCCATTAAATCGTGCTGATCACTGTCACAATTCCTCAAGGCCACGGTCTTTTTAACACTCCACTTTGATTTTTCCCTCATGCAATAATGAAGCTCCATTGTAATATATATATATATATGGAATGTGATGAAGGTTTTGCTGCTATACTCCATTTTCATGGTTTAAACATATATTTCTCTAGTGCAATGAAAGGCTGCGATGTGATAATACTTTAAGGGACTTTGAAACATATTTTCTCATTTTAAGTACAATTGACGACTTAAAAGGTTTTTCCAAGATCCATTTTGGATCACGCCTCCCCACTGAAAGGCTTTTTGGACCACAAAATGTTGGTTTTAGGCATCAATCAGGTGAGGATACAGCTCCCTCACTTGTCCAATTTCTATCCATCGTGTCTTGCTTGGATTTGAACCTCTGAGCCCTACTCTCAAGTACTCAACATCCCCTCGACACGTAGTTCTTATCTTTCTATCCATAACTATGTCCTCCTATAACTCATTGAGATACTCAGGCAACAGATCCTCAATAGAAGGCAACTGACTTTGCTCTTCAGGATCTTCAATCAATGAATGTTCATACAATCTCAAGTTTTCTGCATTTATGACTGAGTAGATCTACATATAAGCTGGAAAATCAAGGTGAAAAGCATTTTCACCAATTCTTTCAAGTATCTTGAAAGGTCCATACCTTATTGGTTTTAGCTTCTTACCTTCACCTTGCATTCTGTCTTTGCTGATATATAGCTAGACTTGATCACCAACTTGGAAATTATGCTCGGCTTGATGCTTGTCATGTCTTGCCTTGTACTTCGATTGACTTCTTTCCAGCTGTTCCTGTACTGCCTGGTGAATTTCCTGGATTTGTTCAATGAATTTGTTTGCTTTTTCCACACCATTATGTCCATCAACTGCTACGCCTTTACCAAAGACAAAATCCAAGGGAGACTTTGGTATAAAACCAAAACAAGTCTGAAAAGGAGATCTCTAAGTAGAAGAGTGCTTGGCATGGTTGTAAGCATGTTGCACATAACACAAATGCTCATCCTAAAGCTTGGGATGCTTGCTGCAATAGCCCCTGAGCAACTAGATCACTGTCTTGTTGACCACTTCTGTCTGACCATCTGTTTGTGGATGAAACGTTGTGCTCTTCTTCAACCTGGTGTCCATCAACTCCCATAGACTTGACCAAAACTTCCCAAAAAATCGAGAATCTCGATCAGATACAATAGAAGTGGGTAACCCAAAATGAACCCATACATTCTGAAAGAACAACTTTGTTGTTTGTTCAGCTGTAACCTGCTTGTTACATGGTATCAAAATACACATTTTACTGAACCTATCCACAACAACATACAAATAATCATGACCTTTCCTAGACTTTGGCAACCCCCCAACAAAATCCATGGAAACACTTTCCCAAGGACGAGAAGGAATTGGAAGTGGAATGTACAAGCCTAATTTCCTATTACTGGGCTTGCTTGTAGCACACATTGTACATCCTTTGATATATCTAGAAACTATCTCATGCATATTTGGCCAATAATAGAATTTTTGCAATTGTGCAACTACTTTACTTACACCAAAATGACCTGATATGAGAGAATTATGTGCTTCTCGGATTACGTTAACTCTTTCAATTTTTGGAATGGATAACTTTCCCAAATGATATAAGAGTTGGTCCTTTACATAATAATCCAATTCTTCTACATGTTTTCCATGACTTAAAGTTGCATATACATCTTCAAAATCTACATCGTGAGCATATTGTTCAATGTAACTTTCATGCATTACTAAGTTATGCTTAAGTATAGTAGATGCACTTATGATTGGTCTTGACAACATGCCTGCAACCTTATTGTGTATGCTCTTCTTATATCTGATGACAAGATGAAATTTTTTTAGAAAACCCATCCACCTATAATGTCTTGATTGCTGCAATTTAGTTTGTGAGTGAAAATATTGAAGTCGTTGATGATCTGTATGTATGATTGTTTCTTTGCCCATTAAGTAATGGTTCCACTTTTTCACACTTTGTACTAATGAAAACAATTATTTATCATATATAGGATAATTAACTACTGTAGAAGTAAATGTCTCAAAATGATAGCATGTAGGTTTTTTGTGTTGCATCAATACTGCTCCCATGGCATAGTCACTGGCATCTATCTCAATTTCAAATGGATGTTGAAGGTCTGGAAGGGGTAGTACTGGTGCTGTAATAATTTTCTCTTTTAAGGTGTTAAAGGATTTTTGTTGTTTGCCTCCCCACTGAAACACTTGTTTCAAACTTGTTAAAGCATGTAATGGAGCTACAATCAATGAGAAGTTAGCAATAAACTTTCTCCAGTATTGTGCTGCCCCTAGGAAACTCTTAACCTCTGTAGCAGATTTGGGTTTAGGCCAATTCACAATGACTTCAACCTTAGAGGAATCAACCTTCAGTTCACCAGCCCCTAAAATATAACCCAAATAATTTAAAGATATACTGCCAAATTTACATTTTCACAGCTTTACATAGAGATTTTCTCTTTTTAAAACATCTAAAGTCTATTTTACATGCTTCACATGGTCTTCCCATGTCTTACTGAAAACAAGAATATCATCTAGATAAAAAAATTACAAAGTCATCAATAAAAGGTTTGAGTACATCATTCATAACTCGCATAAATGTAGCAGGAGCATTAGTTAAACCAAAAGGCATAACCAGCCATTCATACATCCCTTGCTTTGTCTTGAAAGTAGTCTTCCATGCATCTTGTTATGCAACTCTGACCTGATGATAACCATTTCGTAAGTCTAACTTAGAAAAGTAAACTACTTCTTTTAATTGATCTAACAAATCATCTATACAGGGAAGAGAATAATGAGTCTTGATCATTATTTTATTCAGTGCTCTATGATCAATGCACATTCTCCACGAACCATCTTTCTTTCTCACCGGCACAATTGGCGATCCACATGGTGATGTGCTTGGCCGTATAAACCCTTTATCAAGCAACTCCTATACTTGCTTCTTTACCTCTACAATCTCTAAAGATGACAACATGTACGTTCCAATGTTAGGTAATGGAGCATCTTGCTGTAAATAAATATCATGTACTATTTCCCGCTTGGGTGGAAAATATTTAGGTTCTTGAAATAGAAAATCATACTCTGAAACAACTTTAACTAAATCAGCTTTCCGTTTAGAATCACAGCCTTCAAATGCATTGGTTTTATCAGGGTCCTTTTCCTTTACAACCATTAGTAAAAATTGCTTTCTTGAATTCAAAATTCTTTTCATCTGTCCTGAGTTGATGAGAGAATAGTTTCCTTTGAGTTTATGAGCTCTTACAATATATTCCCTTCCATCTTTAGTGAGTTGATACTTATTTTCAGCTCTATAGAAAATATCTTTCCTATCATACAAGTATGGACTTCCCAAAACAATACCACATATACCCAATTGAACTATTTCTAACTCAACCTCCTCTACAAATGTTGACCCAATAGCAAACCTAAGTTTACATTGTCTTGTTACTTACAGCTTTTTTTTATCACACACCCAACCCAATGGATATGACTTCTCATGAGGTTTTGTTTTCAGTCCCAACTTCTTTACAATTGTTTCAGAAATCAAATTTACTTGTGATCCACTATCAAACAAAGTATCAATCTTATTGTGCTTGGAAATTACTCTAATACGAAAAATCTCATTTCTTTCCCTCTCATTATTTTCATTATCAACAGATTGTGTAGAATTACTTGTGGATGCTTCAGAATCTTTATCTTTAATACCTGTGGCTATAATTGTTGTTTCATCACGTGAATCTGACCCCAAGTCTTTCTGAATAGCAACAAAATTCTTCTTCTCCTTTCCACCAAACTTCTTGGGTTTTTGTTCTGGATGCAAAGACCAACAATGTGCCTCATCGAGTCCTTCTTTCTTACAATGAGTGCAGGAAGGTTTTCCCTTCTTTATAGTGTTTGCTTTCCTCTCCTTCCATTTCAGCTTCTTCTTTTACTTATTCTTGTTTAAAAAAGGTTTAGATGACTTCCCAACCTCTGGGTTTACATTCTAACCTCTAGCCTCTAGATGTGTTGCTTGGAATAATACATCTTCTAAGCTAGTGGGATTAAAAATGAGTATAGTATGCTTTAAATAACTATGTATACCACCTATATACTTCAATAAATTCTCAGATGAATCTAAGGATAGACCTAGAGTTAAAGCTCTTTTTCTGAATTCCTAAGTATAACTCTGTACACTCTATCCCTTCAATTATCGAAGAGTTTGCCAACTCATCATTTCCTGTTGCATGTAAGCCAACGGATAGAACTATTTTTTGATAGCAGAAACAAATTCATTCCAGGTAGAAATGGTTTTACCATATTTTTGCAGGTTAGCTTGTGTCTTGCCTTCCCACCATACTAGTGCAGTTCCTCCAAGTCGAAGGCTAGCTAGCTAAATCTTCCTCCTTTATGAATCAATGTTTTGTACCCTGCAATATACATCAATCTGTCTTATCCAGTTATCTAACTTTTCTGCATTGAGTTCTCCATCATAAATTGGAAAATAAAACTTCACATCTAATTTGATTAAGCAAGTTTTCTTCTTCTTCTTAGAAGAGCTAGAAGATGATGATGACGAGGATGATGATGGAGGAGATGGTGGAGGAGTCATTCCTCCTTTTCCTTTGCCTTCTGGAGGGGCAACTAGAAAAGGCTCCTCTGCTCCTTTGTCTGGTTTAGGTGTTGCAGTGCTTTCACCTCGACCCTTCTTAAACTCTAGATACATCTCTTCCACCATAGCTCAGATTGTCATAAAACTCTCTATAAACTGAGATTCTGATCCCAGTGGAGCTTCTTCTTCCATTCTCCTTTTAGAAGGGATTCTTCCAATCTCTGGATTGGCCTCAACAAGTTCTCCTTCTCCTAGTTTGAGCTTTGATCTAGTTATCATTCAAACTCCCAGCACAAGCTTGTCTAACCTTAACAAAACCAAAAAAAAAAATGCAAAACCAAAAGCTCTGATACCACTTGATCTGAAAATGGGTTTTTAAGTCTATATTTAAGGTATTACAGATTCATGTGTAGGGAAATTCCTATTCCACTTAATGCAATGGATCGATAAGATTGCAATGAAACACACAATCAACAATAATTAAAACACAGCAAAACACACATATCAACACAATCAAATTAATAATGGAGTTCACTAGACTTCTTGGCTACATCTCCTAGTCCAAGCTATCAGCAAGCGCCTCTATATTGTGTCTTCAATGATATATTATTACAAGAGTGAGCTCCAAAACAGAGTCTCAACCAACAGTGCCATTCACAGGGATTCACTCAGTAACTTCAAGTCTCAAAGAGTACATAGACTTTCCCTCTGTCCTATTACTCTATTCAGCTATTCGCTATCCCTATCTATCTCAATACGTCTCCTCTCCGACTCCACCTCTGGGCAACCTCTCTCTGAACAACTTTGTCCTTTGTCCTACCATGTGATGGCTTTTAAGCCTATCGGATTTTGTCTATTCGTCTCCCTTTCCGGGCTCTCTAGCTCTCGATGTTGTCCCTTCTTCTTCTTGCTGAGTGTTAAACAATCATTGTCATAATGCTTAAGACATCATTGCCACCTATTTACAAACAGAAAGGATCGGTCGCGAGTGAAAATCCCAGAAAACGCTCTTCTCTGTTTACACAGAGAAATACACAAAATACACTGAAAAACAATGGAAAATCCACCAAAGCCGGACTTCAAAAGATATATAGTTTGCCTTATAAACCTTTCGGGTCCATGTTCTATCGTTGTCGCAAGTCACAGTGATTCAAATGCCATGGTATCCTTTATATTTGGGTTTATAACAGAAATACGCAAAAATATATTAAAACACTGAAAAACCTGACAAACGCTTCATATTGGATTTCAAATTTTATACTGCTACACCTATAACCCTATTAGGTCTGCTCGTTGCCCCTTCATATAACACATGTCGCTTCAGTTCCCCGATCTCCGATCAGCCTTATTGACTATCAGTGCATCGGCGTATCATTGTTTCATGGTCTCCAGTCCTCAACCTTTCTGATAAGTGATCGCCGGTTCAATCGCAACCGTTGATCCCTTTTGCCCATCCAATGGCTATGATGGAAGCGCTCATCACAAGTCTTTAAGTTATGGGTCCCAATTCTTCTCCCTTGGTTCATTGTGATGTGATAAAGCAGCCATCACATATCGCTTCAGCCTGCCATCATGTCTTAAGTCCTCCCTTTGGTTCCATGCAATGTGATATTGGTAGTTGATCTGGATCATTCATATGCGTGCTCGATCAATGGCCCTCATTAGATCATGCTGATCATTGTCGCAATTCCTCAAGGCCACAGTATTTTTAAAACTTCACTTTGGTTTTTCCCCGATGCGATAATGAAGCTCCATTGATATATATATATATATATGGAATGCGATGAATGTTTTTTTGCTATACTCTGCTTTTTATGGTTTAAACATATATCTCTCCGGTGCGATGAAAGGTTGCGATGTGATAATTCTTTAAGGGACTTTGAAACATATTTTCCCATTTTAAATACAATTGAAGACTTAAGAGGTTTTTCCAAGATCCATTTTGGATCATAGGTGCATTTTTGATTGCCTAGACAAGGGGGATATTTACACATAGGTTTTCCAATTCTCCCAGAAATTCAGTTTCTTTTGGAGTAGGCTAGTGTGGTTGGGCTAATATTTCAGGAAAGGGTGAATTTTCTTTAAGGTTTCTTTCCTCTCTTGTTTCCTCAACCTCCTTATGTGGAGAGGGAGGTTGGTTATCTAGGAGAATTCTCCCAGATCTCAGGTTGATAACCTGAATTTCGACAGCATAAGCTGGGTATGATGTCTCTCCACCATATGTTTGTTGGGTGTGCCTATTGTTTGAGTTTGGATTTGGTTGGACAGGCATCTAGGGTTTCCTAGGTGGAGCAGAGTGCAGGAGTTGCAGTTGGGTAGGTGATGGAGGTAATAGAGCTGGAACATTGTTGAATTGGGGCCTCCACCCCTGTGGTGGGGTATTCCACTGATGTTGTGGCTGATTGTAAGGTTGAAATGACTGGTTGGGTGGCTGGGAATGATATTGAGATGCATAGGACCAAGGAAGGGGTGTAGACCAGGAAGGTTTGATAGGGGGTCCCCAAGAAGGTGTAGTTGTGTTTTGGTTGGTTTTGTAATATGCATGGGATGATCCTTGCATACCCTGTTGGTATGGTCTAGGCCTAAGAGGTATCCTTTGGTTAATGTAAAAAAGCTACTCTGTGGAGTGGTTTTCTTCACAGACTGAGCAAATATCAATATAGTTTAATGGGCATTCATCCCTAGGATGCCTTCTGGTGCACCTAGGACAGAAGATGACCAGGGATCTCTCTGTTGCCTCTTACTTTCTTCTAATATTCATGGTATCCAATTGTAAGGCAATGGTTTGCATCATCTCACTTTTGAAGTCCTCCAGCATATTTCTAATCTCACCTTTGATGGATGAGTTGGAGGACGATGTACTAGCCATCGGTTGACTACTTTTACCCTTGTTTCTGGCTACCCTAGAATGATTTCTAAAGATAGTCTTGATGTCCTCATAGGGTAATTGGTAGATATCTTCTCTTGATAGAATATGTAAGGTGTCTAGGATATCCTCCCTCACTCCTCTAAGCAAGACCAGCTTTAGTGACTCAGGGTCAAGTGTGCGCCTGGCCCTTTTGTAACTGAGTTGGAATCTCTCCTTATAGTCTTCTAGGGATTCATCATGGCCTATGGTCATCCTAAAAAAATCATCTTTAGTGTCCTTTGACCTACAGTAGTCCCTATATTTTTTGTTAAAGGCCTATTGTATCTGAGCCCAAGTTGTTATGTTATCTCCACATAAACCCATGAACCAGTACAATGTTGCCTCCTTGAGGGTAGATGGAAACAATTTCAAATTCTGCTCATCATCTGTGTAGTCATTGGTTCAGCAAACAACACAAAACTTAGCTAGGAAAGTGTCAGGGTCCTCTTTGGTCAAGCCATGGAAATGAGGTAGAACAGAGGGGCTTATGTTCTTCATTTTAGTGCCCCCGTTGGTTTCCCTGATGGGGAAGGCACTCCCAATTCTCCCTCTATCTCCTCTTTCATTTATGTGTTTAACCATTGGTTCAGTAGGAATGGGTTCTTCCTCTTCTTCTTCCCCTATAGGTTCCTCAAATATATCAAGTTGCTCACCTAAAGGGGCTTCCAATTCACCACCAGTGAAGAAGAAAGAAGGTTGACTATTGGATGAGGTGTGGGTATTTGGAAAGAATTTTCCTGAATTATCCCTAATCCTACGAGGCATGAAAGGAAATGTTTTTGGGTTTTTGTGAGATTTTCTTTGAAGCTAGAAAGTACTCTGCAGAAAGGAAATTGTTGATCAAATGAAAGAAAACTAGCAGAAAGGAAACTACTTGCTGAATTGAATGAAAACCACTATCAAAAGGAAACTACTTGCTGAATTGAAATTGTTGAATGAAAGACTACTGACAGAAAGAGAACTTCTTACTGAATTGAAATTCTATTTGCAGGAAACAAAACTAGACTAACTTGCATAATGGAAAGGAAAGCAGATAAATGACAAAATGAAAGAAAGAAACTAGATTACTTTTGTAGAAATAAACTAATGGAAGAAAGTTGGAAACTAGAAAATAGAATAAAATAGCAGTAACCACTACTACTCTAACACCTCCTCGACAACGATGCCAAAAAGTGATGAGCCTAGGTATTGCAGCAAGAATGATGCAACTTCTACGGCTACCAACTTTACTTATCAACCCGGGGTTTTACAAACTTGGAGGTGATTGTGCTATATACACAAGTAGAAGTGAAGGTACTGCCTATTGCCACTACACATCTGGCAAGAGACCCATGGGTTCCAAGATAGACTTCTATAGGGTCAAAAGAAACTTTATTTTAATGGGAGGAGAGCAAACCTAGTCTAGGGGAGAGCTAATCTACTGTAGAAATGAAGAAAACAACAAGCAAACCTAAATCACCATATCCTAATTAATCATGAAAACAGATAGACTAAGTAGAATTGCTAAGCAACACTAATATAATGTTAACTATCTAAGTTGTAGGAGTAAAGTAGCAAAACTAGACTAAGGGAGTCAGAAATGGAACTAGGCTAAGTTTTTGTATAAGCGGAAGAAGTGGTCAAAGGTCAAAATGGTGAAAAGAAGACATAATGAGCAACAGCGCATGAGGACCATTGGATCAGGCGGGCGAAGGGTAAATTAACGGTTGTGATCGGACAGTAGGAGGGTACGTAGGCAAATGGGCAAACATGATGGTCTAACAGGATGGATGGCTGGGATTATATCATGAAGGCGATAAGCAGATGAAAAACGGAGATCGGCCAAGCCAGTTGGAGATCAGGTGAAGCAACAGTCATCGGATCAAGAGACAGATCGACACTAGAGAGCTCAAGATGATAAAATGATCTGGTGATGCAACAACTGTCAGATCTGGCAAGGCAGATTGATGATGGAGATTGGATCACGAAAAGAAACGTGCAGGAATGACGAGTGGGTTTAGAGGGCAGTAAGTTGTATCTCGCTCACCCTCAAAGTCGTAAATGGTTTTGTAGAATTTTGCGTGATTAACCTCCCCAGCCGACACATAGCATGGGGAAACTGCCCATATCGCATGATCTCAGCCTGATAATGGTTGGAAGGAAATCCATGTAATATGGCGTGAGGGCCGTCAGATCTAGCAAGGAAAGATCTATGGCGGAGATGTGACTGAGCAGGTTGGTGAGCAGGTGTTTGAAAACCCTCATATCTGACAAGGCAGATCGACAGTGGGAAAAGTGGATGGGGCAGTGATTGGTGGGTTTTGCGTGTGAAAGGTGATTGACAGTTAAAAACTGTTTGAACATGAATTAACAGCTCTCATTAAGCATTCCAAGATGAAGGAGAATGACACCATGAGAGATCTGGGAAGAGGGTGGAGGTCTAAATGAAAGAAAGAGAGAGTGAAGGAGTCGATAATCATGAGAGGAACATAGTGAAAATGCATTGAACTCAATGACTGTGTTTAAACGACAAACCCTATGGAAAACCAAAACCGTGTGTTTTTGCGGTTGCTGTAGGGTTTCTTCCTCACCTCATGGTCCCAATGGGAGGAGGTGAGGCCGAGACACTTGTGAGAATCCTAATGGATATTTTCTTTTCCATCCTACTAATTAAATGGAAGCATAAGTGGAACAAACTTAAACACAACTACTATGTTCTAGCCTGTTGTAATGAAATTGTGACTATTCAAGCAAATGAACATAAAACATGAAACTACTTAAGTCAATGAGTAGGAAATCCATGAATCTATGTTGAACCACTGTGATGAACATGCATCTACTTAACAGAATGAATAATCAAACCTTGCATCTATGCTAGTGCTATAATGGAAATGAACTACTTGAGTAAATGAACAAAAAGCAGGATTCTATGCTAGAATACAATACAAGAAAGAGGAGCCTTAGCTTCTAGGGTTGGGCCCTAACCCAAGAGCTTCAGCCCTCTAAGTTAACTAAGTGCTGGCTCAAATCAAAACTCATCTTCATTATCAAAGAATTGTATTAGATCAAAACTGTTACAAAGTAGAAGTTCGAATTCCTGCTAACTAACTGAGTGATTATCTAGCTAACTAGTTAACTGCCTAGTTGACTAACTAAAAAAAACTGAGGTCCTAAGCCTCTTCATTTATACATCTAAAGTCTCAACAACTTCCCTCAAAATTAGGGAGGTACAACTCCCAACTTAATGGTAATGTGTCCTTTCACTTTCACTAGCTCAGTTGCCTTCTAGTAGGGAGGTCTCTTATACTTCCACTTGCTTGGTTGTCTTTTAGTACTCCTAATTTGGCTGTGTGTACTTTTAGTTGATGGAGGGATAATCGAATGGATGGGCAGTAAATAAGGAGGATTTACCTCCTATAATCCCTCTCCCCTATCTCATCTGAGCTTTTACCAAGGTCTTTTACCATAGTTCCTTGCTTTTACCTTTTATCCCTGCATTTCCCTTGCTTTTATCCTTTATTCCTGGATTACATGCACATTATACCACAAATCAAAATATCCAACTCTAACTCAACTCATAAGAAAAATATAATCAAAAGTATGCAATAAGTTGTGAGAATAGTTGGTTTGATTGAGCGAGGAGGTGAATTAAGGCCAATTAAGGGCCATATAATTACTTAATGATGAGACTCATCACCTATACCTACTCATCCTTGGCAAATAATTTCTATGGAATTTGTGGGAGAATTACTGGCAACCAGGAAGGGACATGACTACCTATTCATGGTAGTTGACAGGTTCAACAAGATGTGTGTTCTGATGTGCTGTAAAAAGACCATCAGTGGACAAGAAGCAACAAACTTGTTCTTTGGACAGGTCTGGGTGCACTTTGGCATACCAAGGAGCATCATTTTAGATAGGGACACAATATTTCTTAGTGCATTTTGGACTACATTTTGGGAGAAAATGGACACAAATTTGAAGAAATCTACAACATTCCATCCACAGATGGATTGGTAGACATAAGTAGTCGATAAGAATTTGGTGTAGCTTCTGAGGGGATACAACCATAAGCATATAAAGACTTGGGATGAAAATATGTATATATATAACATTCTTATAACAAAAATGTCCACACTTCTACAGGAAAGTCCCCATTTGAGACTTGTTTTGGATATTTTCCACCTTCACCTCTAGATATTGCATATGGGTAGCAAGGAGGAGTGAGGGAAGATCTTATAGGTGATGCTTTGAGGGCTAAAAAAATTATAGAGAATATCAGGCAAATCCATGATATCCATCTACAGGTACAAGAAACACTTTAGAAGTCACGGGAGAAGTATAAGGTCAAGCATGATTAGCATAGAATAAAGAAATCATTCAAGGTGGGAGACAAAGTATGGCTATAGTTGAACAAGGAGAGGTTGCAAAAGCCTGGTAAGAAAATCAAAGCCCTACGATATGGTCCCTTTGAGATACTAGAAAAGGTGGATGATAATTCCTATTGACTCAGTTTACCACCATATATGTGAATTTACTCACTTGTGAGTGTAGAGAAATTGAATCTCTATGAGCCCTCCATGCTACATCAGGAAGAGGAACATGTCCTACCTTCTATGGTGGATTTGAAACTAGACACTCAGGAAGAGTTGACAGAAGATACATTTTTATATAAGAGGTCCAGAACTACAAGATAGGGGCAGCATGACCTTTGGTAGATTGGGTTGAAGGGACAACTTCCAAGAAAAGATAAATGGTACACTAGAGAGAAGGTGGAAGAAAAATTTCATCAGCTCATTCAATGAAAACTTTTGGGGACCAAAAGCCTCCCAGAATGGGGAGGTGTGATTTGAATTGGATCATTATATTTTTTTCATCTATCTTGATGCATTTGGAGTGGAAATAGTGGAGGAATCAACTCACGGACTCTTTTTATCGGTAGGACCTAGTTTGGCGAAATGGGGTATGAAATGTAGAATTTTCTCTACAAATCAGCTAGCTCACTGATATCATGTAGAAATTTCACCTGCAAATAAAACTGATATATGCAATGTACTAAAGCATAATACTAGATCTACATCTACCATAAACTTAGCGGAAGCTTAATTGAACATGAGCAACATAAATCATGAACACATATAACTGATAAGAAGGAATCAATCACACATAACACAGAAGAATTTATCTGGGAAAAGCACTAGCCTAAAACCCCATCTTTGTATTATCAATCAAGTGGAAATCCTCAACAACATACAAAAAGAATCAGCTCAAAAGCTATCCTGCTCTCTTTGTACTCTGATGATAAAGCTCATGGACTACCTAGCCGTGTATATAAAGGCTAGAACTCAAGTCCAAGCTCCTATTTCCTTGTGCAGTTTTGATTGGGGTCCAATTACAAAAAACATGTAAATTGGCCTGATCATACTTGTTGTCACCTCAGGTCCAACTACCAGTCAGAGAAGGAAGAAGCTTCCTTCCCCATGCAAGGAATACTTACTAGAAATATCCTAGCATCTAATAGTACACTATCACACATCTGATCTCAACTGGGTCTCTGACAAAACTGACATGCATCAGTTATCCATGAGTGAATACACAGTTATCTGAAAATAACAGTTGTCACATGCATGCAAGCATCAACATACTGTATCTCATTAATTTAACAACTTGTTAAATTAATCTAACTGAACTTGAATAAGTTAAACTAAGTCATTTGATCCTCTCAATATAGAAATCATCCTTAATTCCTCAATCAGTGGAGCAAATCAAGGACATTCCCCAATCAGTAGAGAAATAATTGCATGTTCTCACAAAGACTTTAAGTTTGCTTTTCCTTAACTAATTAACTCATGGAGAATTAATTAATTAATATTCCAAACTACTGGTAAGACCAAATTTGAATTTACTTCCTATAGATAGACTAGGGGCTGCTATAAATAGGAAGGGACCCAGAAATGCTATTTTTAGAATATGTTATTTTTAGCAATTTCACCTCTCACCTAAGGTGGCCAAAATTCCACACTGGCCAAATTGCTATTTTTAGCAATTTCTATTTTTACATTTCTTGTTGCACACTTTTCAACACTCCCTCTCAACAAGAAAGGCTTCCTGTCGAACCTGATCCTGTAACTCCGAAATGTTCTGCATGCAACACATCTACCAAGTGCGGTTGCTCCAGCAATACTCGGAACAAAAAAAACTCCCAACTGACCACTTTATTGGGCTAGCAACATACTCTGATGCTGAAGCTCTACCTACTGCTGACAAGTGCTCCTTCTCTAACCTTTGCGCTACTGTAACATCTCGATGCATCTCGCACCATTGCACCCTTCTCTGTGCTACCCTGCACTATGCAACACACTTGTGCCTCTCGCATTGCTACAGCCTGCATGCTCTGCGTTGTCTTGGGATTCCATGCACTATAGCTCTTTCTGCCTCTCCATCCACATCTATCTCTACCCAATCAGTCAGTTCCTGCTACTCCACATTGGGGCTCCTGTAGAAAAGTCAAATCAAAGAGGTTGGGTACCTCAAGGATCTTGCCCCTCCTCCTTGGGACGATCACTCCACATCACCCCACCTCCTACCTGGAGGTATGGCTACATGTGATCCCTCAATCCACCTAGCTCGAAGTTTCCCCCTACTGGAGGTCTCTACATGAGTAGATGTCTCTACTCGATCTCCACTCAGCTTCCCCTATTGTGGCTGCTCCACAACCTCCTGAAGTTGCTCCACCAATCGTGGCACCTCCACAATCATCTGAGACTTCTTCTGGCGCTGCATGTTGAGAGGTAATATACCCTCCCTCTCAATCACCAAGTCTCCATCAATTTCCTTGCTGCTCAAGGCTTTGCATGCATCTTGAACCTCAAGAGCATATAGGTTCTTAACGAGTGAACCGATCTGCTTCACTTGTCTAGTGATGATGTGTCTAAGGAAAACCTTTCCCTTACTAAAGACTACATCATAGCCTCTATCTTCCAGCATCACGATCGACACCAAGTTTCTCTTCAGTCCTGGTACATACTTGACATCGATCAAGGTAAGGTGAGCTCCATGCTCCCTCTAAAAACTAACCGTGCCTACACCTGAGACATTATACTTTTCATCATTACCCATCCCTATGAGTATCTAAAGATGTTTCTCCTCCAAAGTACTGAACAAACTCTTGTCTCTGATCATGTGGAAAGAAGCTCCATTGTCAAGAAACCAACCATTTCCCACCATGGATGAAACCATGCATGCGAAGAGTGTGGAATCCAACTCAAACTATGAAGCAAGTGCCTCACCTTCAGATCCTTCCCTAAATACCTTCTTGGATTTCCTCTGTGGACAATTTGCAGCATAATGGCCCACCTCATGACAAAGAAAGCATTACACTTTAGATTTTTCAACCTTCTTCCCACCATTGGAAGAACTAGATTTGGAAAGAGAAACCTTCTCCTTCCCCTTCTTTGCCTTAATCACTAAGGCACAGTTCTCCTCATCCTCCATGGATGAAGAACCGTCTCTGGTACTCTGTCTGATCTCCTCCTCCATCAAATCCAACCATAGTCATTCCTAATCTGGCAGTTTCTCCCTTCCATTAACTGAGTCCTGGTAGCTATGCCACCTCTTAGGAAGGCCAAGGAGTGTTAGACTCACCATATCATCATCAGCTATCACGACCCCTACACTCGCAAGCTCATCCCTGCATGTGATGAGCTTGGTCAAATACAAAGAGATTGTCTCATTCTTTTCACAATTGATCTTCCAAAGTTTGTCCTTCAGTGCTAGCTTCCTCTGATCACTACTATTCTGATATAAATCTTTCAATGTTTTCCACATTACAAATGGAATCTCCTTCCCATGGAGGCTCAAGACAATGTGATCTCGCACTCCCTCCTAGAGAATTCTCCTAGCTCTAGCCACACACTTCTTCCATTCCGCTAGTTGAGTAGCATTAGTAGGCTTAGGGACCTCTTGATCAATGAAGTCCTTAAGGTCATTATCTTCCAATACTGCCTCCATGCGATCCTTCCAAGCTATATAGTTTGAGCTGCCACCAAGGGCATACTCAAGCCTCAAACCATAGAACACCATCAATGAAATAGATGTGATAAGAACTTGAGATCTATATCATGAATAATAAACTTCGAATTCCTTCTTGTATACTGTTCTTCCTTGATCACCTGTGCTCCAATACCATGTAGAATTTTCTCTACAAATCAGCTAGCTCACTGATATCATGTAGAAATTTCATCTGCAAATCAAATTAATATATGCAATGTACTAAAGCATAATACTAGATCTGCATCTACCATAAACTTAGCGAAAGCTTAATTGAACATGAGCAACATCAAGCATGAACACATATAACTAATAAGAAGGAATCAATCACACATAACACAGAATAATTTATCTGAGAAAAGCACCAGCCTAAAACCCCATCTCCGTA
The DNA here is from genome assembly GCA_000404065.3 of Pinus taeda. Classification (NCBI taxonomy): domain Eukaryota; kingdom Viridiplantae; phylum Streptophyta; class Pinopsida; order Pinales; family Pinaceae; genus Pinus; species Pinus taeda. The sequence goes on along the minus strand of APFE030187020.1, from coordinate 41,797 downwards.
TTATCAATCAAGTGGAAATCCTCAACAACATACAAAAAGAATCAGCTCAAAATCTATCTTGCTCCCTCTGTACTCTGATGATAAATCTCATGGACTACCTAGCCCTATATATAAAGGTTGCACCTCAGGTGCAAGCTCCTATTTCCTTGTGCAGTTTTGATTGGGGTCCAATTACAAAACACATGTAAATTGGCTTGATCATACCTACTGTCACCTCAGGTCCAACTACGCAGTCATAGAAGGAACAAGCTTCCTTCCCCATGCAAGGAATACTTACTAGAAATATCCTAGCATCTAATAGTACACTATCCCACATCTGATCTCAATTGGGTCTCTAACAAAACTAACATGCATCAGTTATCCATGAGTGAATACACAGTTATTTGAAAATAATAGTTGTCACATGCAGGCAAGCATCAACAAACTGTATCTCATTAATTTAACAACTAGTTAACTGAACTTGACTAAGTTAAACTAGGTAACCTGATCCTCTCAATATAGAACTCATCCTTAATTCCTCAATCAGTGGAGTAAATCAAGGACACATTCCCCAATTAGTAGAGAAATAATTGCATGTTCTCACAAAGAATTCAAGTTTTCTTTTCCTTAACTAATTAACTCATGGAGAATGAATTAATTAATATTCCAAACAGCTGGTAAGACCAAATTCAAATTTACTTCCTATAGATAGACCAGGGATTGCTATGAATAGGAAGGGACCCAAAAATGCTATTTTTAGAAGATGCTATTTTCAGTAGTTTCACCTCTCACCCAAGGTGGCCAAAATTCCACACTGGCCAAACTACTATTTTTAGCAATTTCTATTTTACATTTCTTGTTGCATGCTTTTCAACATGAAACCTGCCTAAAGCATTTTGAGGCATCAAACGAAGTTTTTTGGGGGGTAAAACTTTAGTCCTATAGAGTTTCAACTTTCTATGCTATTCTACACACAAAGATCTTTCCAACAACGCAAGAATTGCTCAATCGGAGTCTGTATGCAAAATTTATGCCACTCAGAGGTTGAACTTCCTATTTTCACACCTATAGTTCAGGAGGATGTCGTTTCAACCCCCATTATTCATGGAAAAGGGGCTAGCCACATGTTTGTGATGTAAAATACTCTAGAAAAGCTTATTTTGTAACTCTAGTTAAGAGTTGATGTAGTCAAACTTAACCACTAGTAGGCTAATAGGTTGTGCTATCACCAAGCCACTAGGAGGAAGAGGCATTCCATTCTTTCAAAAGCATTTTGTTCCATAGCCGATCAAAGATATCCAAGAGAGATAGGAGGTAGAGAACACAAAAAATATTTGTGCACTGTAGCAACCCATAAGCCACAGGCATTACTTCTTTATACCTGCGGCCATATTTTCAGACAAAGAAAGAGAACGAAACAGCCTCACCTTCCAACTGGGTTTTCTCCTTAAAGGGCTTCCCAGTGAGCATATCTTGTGTCTTATATGTGTGTGAGATTATTTTTTCATTCTATACTTTTCTACATAATTTACATTCGCATGCATGCACTAATTACAGTTAAATCCATAGATCTTAGAGTTTAATAAACTGTAATAGTGTAAAATTTTCAGAGTTTTAATATAATATTATTAGATCTATTCTGACAAACTGTCTAGTGGAATATCCACAGCAATTTATGGATCACTAATTAATTCCCATTGCATTGAAGAAAATATGCATTCTAGAAATGAAAAGGAAAATGGGGGAGACAAAACTAAACTAAAGAAACAAACAAAAAATCAAGCTTAGGATGGAATTTATGAGTCTACCTGTTCAATTACATCCCTTTGTTACCAAATAAATGTGGAACTTTTCTTAATATGATATATTTTCTCCTTAATAAAAAGCACAAAATCCTCTACAATAGAATTAATATGTGAGCTTTCCTTTTATTAAAACATGCCACTTCTTCAAGGCCCAATTGGCCATAGATCAAGATAAAGGATAGATCCTAGTAAATTGCCCATTTAGGTCACTTTTAGCTAAATCAAGAGCCATGTGTTTATAGAATATAGGATGGGAATGTTTCGAGTATTGTCCAGTTTTTAGAGAAAGTGAGAGGGTTGAGGCTTAATGGATTTCCCAAGGGCTATGATGAGGGCATGGAAGGCCAAAACCTTTGTGTCTAGAGGGGTAAGGAAAACCCTTTCTAATATCCAAATACATGGCATATGGCTTCTGAAGGTAGAATAAACACGAGTAGCATGAAGGCAGAGTGTGACATGTAGCCATTAGATATTGTAACTTGAGACAAGAAGGTATAAAACAAACCTCCAAGTTTGATATAAATGACATCTAAAATTAATTTCTTTCCTATCATTATTATATCATATATTGTATTTATATTGTCTATAATTAAGACTGTTATTACTATCTTTATTTTATTTTATGGTTGAATAAAAAAAAATATAATTGCTTACTGGTAAAAATAAAAAATAAAAAATTTACGAAAGAAAACAAAAACAAAAAACAAATAAAACAAATATC
>APFE030187020.1:3586-38101 GCA_000404065.3 Pinus taeda | reverse complement strand
TATTTTATATTTTTTTTGACATTTTTCATTTTTACAACTTAATTCTGATTTTTTCTCTTTTTTTACATATTTTATGAAATTTAATTTATTTTTTAAAAAACAAAGTAATAGGAAATGTGGTCAGAGGATCTCCACGATCGCAGATAAGAACGCACAGGAAAATAACCAGGGTTTCGATCGATCTCAGAGGCAGTCCTCCATGAAAGGACGCATAGGAGGGAGCTCCACTCCCTCCTTCAAGCAGGCATTGGTCAGCAGGGGAAAAAAACCTATGGAAAATGACAGAGAGCCTTCAGAAGGAAAAGATAGAAGCAATGGAGAAGAGCAAGAGGGAACCAAGGCAAGGGAGCACAATGATGCATTGGAAAATGTGGATAAATCAAGGAGCAAAGCACTAAAGACAAACCACACATGGGACCATGCAAACCCAAAGTGGCGGTAATTCCCAGAATCATTTTAAATGATCTAGCACTGTAGACGCACAGGGATCACATGAAAACATATGCAATCATTTGTAAATTCATGGGGCTATGGCCCACTAAAAAAGCTTTACAAACATGGATTAAATACCACTAGAAACAAAAAGGCAGCATTGACCTACATCTTGGATCCAAGGGATTTTTCACCATAGTTTTTGCAAATACTGAAGACAAAGATAGAGTGTTTGAAGGAGGGCCTTACTTTTTTGCTGTTGCAGGCCTCTATATGCGGCCGTGGATCATGAACTTTGTTTCGAAACACGAAACTTTTACCTCAGTCCCAGTCTGGGTAAGACTCTACTCTCTACCTCTTGATTATTGGCAAACGGAATCTCTATCAGCCATAGGAAATAAGTTAGGGCATTTTGTCAAAGTTTCTGAGGCTACTAGAAGGGGAAAGTATACTTCCTTCGCTAGAATATGTGTGGATATGGATCTCTCTAGAGAGTTGCCGGATGAGGTTATTCTGGAAGTGTTTCATGAGGAATGGATACAAACAGTAGATTACAAACACATTCCTTTCAGATGTCGCAAATGTCACAAGCATGGACATCTGGTCAGAGATTTCCCTCTTAGTAAGATAGAGGACAAAAGCAAAGCTAATATAATGAAGGATCCAGAAAGCTTCTTCAAGGTGGTACACAAAGGAAAAGGGAGCAAAAGAGGACTAAGAACAAGCAAAGCCAAAGAGGAGCATGTTAACCAGAACATGTTCCAAACCCTTGAAGCAGACGAAGGTCCTACAGATACTGACAAAGCAAAAGGAGGAAACACAGTGGAGGAGGAGAAAGAAGAAGAAAATGAGCAAATACAAGAAAATAACAAAGCGAAAGAATTTATGATGAGTAATGTTGAACAGGCAATGGATCTTGACATGACCCAAAGTGAGACGAATATGGAGGACCATGAACTCCAAGAAATTCTTGAGAGAGAAAACCTAGATTTAGAAGGTTTCTTGAATCAAGGAACCAAAGAAGGGCTAGACTCATTACCTACAAAGGAGTTCAACAGGGTTCAGCAGTTGTTTTTATGGAGGACCCAAACTAACGGGATGGATAGACTAAATCACAAAGATAGACAAGGCAACGAAGGAGTGAAGATGATGAAAAATATGGCAGGACTAGCACCCAGAATCCCAGGAAAGAAGAGGGGCATAAAAAAGCAGAATGAGCTATTGATGGAATGCGGAAAGTTAATGATAGATTCAAGTAAGATGAAAGACCTATCCAGTTATTCCTTTACTAATCTTTAATTATGAAGTTCACTTCTTGGAATATCAGAGGTCTAGGTAGTAAAAGAAAACAAAGGTTATTGAGTAATAGAATGAAACAAGCATCTCCGGATGTGATTTTCATACAGGAGACCAAGTGTTCCATTCAAAAGATAAGAGATATCCATAGTAAATGGCCCAATAGATTTGAGTTTCTGGAAGTCAAGGCAGAGAATACAGCAGGAGGTATTCTCACTCTATGGAATCCACAAAAGATTGACTTCATAGATGCAGAGGCATCTAGGGATTATTTATCTATAGTTATTCAACCGGTAGGAGATAAGGAAACCTATCTAGTCACAAATGTCTATGGCCCACAGAGAATGGATGCTAAACTGAGGCTCCTAAACTCTCTGGAAACTCTCAGAAATAGACATGCAGGAATACCCTGGATCTTAGGGGGTGATTTCAACATGATTAAATCACTCACAGAAAAAAAGGGGGAGCCAGAGTATTAGGCAAAGACACTGTGGCTTTTCAAACCTTTATTGATGAAATGAAGCTGGTGGATATTGAAATGCATAACGACATCTTCACCTGGAACAATAAAAGAGGAGGAGAGTCTCCAGTAGCTTCCAAATTAGATAGATTCATTATCTCAGAGGAGATTATGCTCAATGACAAGGAAATGGTAGCAAGAGTGCTACCCTTTGGGGGATCAGATCACTGGCCGATACAACTGGAGGTGCAGGGCATTGGTAACCCCAAGAACAGACCTTTTAGATTTGAAAATATCTGGCTTTCCCACCTAGATTTCATCAGCAATGTAACCAAGTGGTGAGCATAGGATTTAAACATTCAGGGTTCTAAAATGTTTATTCCTACAGAAAAGATTAAAACATATCAAGCTACAGCTTAAGGACTGGAACAAGACTAAATTTGGCAATATCTTTGAAGGAAAAAAAATGATTGAAAGCAAACTGCAGGAACTTAACCAAGGCCTTATTAAAGAAGGCCATGACAAAGCACGACATGATCAAGCCACCAGATATCAGCAGCAATGGGAGAATATATGCAGTCAAGAGGAAATATTTTGGAGACAAAAATCTAGAATCCAATGGCTAAAAGAAGGTGAACACAACACCAAAATTTTTCACAAATCCGCCATGGAAAATAGAGCACATAATAGAATTGCTCTGATTAAGGGTGAAGAGGAAATAATCTCAATTCTCATGAAGAAATAGAGGCAGGGTTAGTCCAGCACTTTAGAAACATAGCTCAGGAAACCTGTTATGACAGAGAACACTACATGCAGGAATTCACTAAGAACATACCCAGGATAGTTTCTAGAGAGGATAATGTTAACCTTTACAGGCCTATGACGGAAGAGGAGGTAAGTGGGGTTCTCAAAGAAATGCAGAATGATAAGGTGCCAGGCCCGGATGGCTTCAATGTCGATTTCTTCAAAGCATGCTGGAATATTGTCAAACAGGACATTCTGCGGGTAGTGGAAGATTCCAAGAGACATAGAACCATTTTGAAAGCTCTTAATTCCTCCTTCATAGCCCTAATCCCTAAACAGGAGCAGGCTCAAACCCTTGATAGATTCATACCTATAGCTCTATGCAATGTTGTTTACAAGATAATATCAAAGGTGGTTGCAAACAGGTTCAAACCCCTCTTACCTTTATTAGTTTCGAGAGAACAATCTGGATATGTGGAAGGAAGGAAAATTCTTAATAACATCATCCAGGCACATGAAGTGGTGCACTCTCTTACTAGTAAGAGAAAAGCTAGAATGGTCATGCAACTTGATATAGCCAAAGCTTATGATAAACTGAATTGGAACTATATCAAGAAGGTTCTTATTGCTTTCGAGTTTGATCACAATTGGGTAAGATGGATCCTGGCTTTGATCACTTCTTCTAGTTTTTCAATTCTTGTCAATGGCTCTCCTTCGAAGACTTTTACCCCTTCCAGGGGCCTTAGGCAGGGTGACCCTCTATCTCCCTTTCTCTTCATTCTCATGATGGAAGGTCTAGGCAGAGCCATCAAGTATGCAAAAGAAGTTGGTAAGATCAAGGGTATACAACTCTCTGACAATGGACAAGCCTTAACCCATCAATAATTTGTGGATGATACCATGTTGCAAGGAACACACACAGTCAAAGAAGCTCTTTCCTACAAACAAATCCTTAAGGACTTTGCCATGGCCTCTGGCTTGGAAGTTAATCTTTCCAAATCTAATATCTTTTTCTTCAATAGTCATATTGCTATTCAGAGGAACGTATCTAGAATTTTGGGATTCCAAAGAGACTCTCTCCCCTCGAAATACTTGGGGGTTACTTTAACTCCAAATCCATTTCACAAAAGTATTTGGGAGCCGATTATTAGTAAGTTGCAAGACAAAACCAGGAAATGGACCATGATATATTTAAATTTGTCTGGCAGGTTGGTCCTCACAAAGGTTGTGCTTCAATCAATCCCAACCTTTATGCTTTTTACCATCCCCACTCCCAAAGGAATTCTGCATCAAATGAGAAACATACAAAGAGACTTTCTTTGGGGCAAGGAGGAAGAAAAGAAGAAATGGGCCTTAGTTGCCTGGGATAAAATATGAAAACCCAAAAACCACGGGGGTCTTGGATTGGATGATCCTGAGATTCTTTGTAGGTTCTAGGGGCAAAACTATGGTGGCGATGGATAAAGGAACCAGAAGCACGATGGGCTATTACATGGAAAGAAAAATATGCAAGTGCTTGGTCTAATAATGAACGCATAAGGATGGATGGGAATATAAGAGGATCTCATATTTGGAACAAAGCCTGGGATAACAGAAGATTAATTCAAGACCATAGCTTCTGGGAAATTAGAGAGGGAGACTTAGCCTTATTCTGGGAGGATAGATGGCAACAAGAGCCTATTCTCTTACTGGAGGACCTCAAAGCAGAGACTGATACTAAGGACCTTACCCAAGTTAAGGATTTTTGGGATCAAACCAATAGTTCAGGGAAATGGAGAAAATGGAGTAAATTAGACCTCCAAAATGACAGTCATCTTAAAACCAAGGCCGAAAGACTAATGAAAATGTTGGAGCAAAGGAAAATTCTAGTTTCTAGGGGGCATGACCAGCTGAGATGGGGCAGCAACAATGAGGGGAACTTCAATCTTAAAGAGGCTAAACTCTTACTCCTTGAACTTGATCCCCAGGATCCTAACAGGTTTTGGAAAAACCTTTGGAAGCATCAAGGTTGGATGAAAATTAAACTCTTTCTATGGCTGGTTCTGCGAAGGAAAATCTTGACCTGGGATAATATTAGGAAAAGGGGATTCCTAGGGCCTTCTAGATGCCAACTCTGTGAAGCCCAAGAGGAGACCATTGAGCACCTTCTCAACAATTGCATTTTCACCTCCAGATTATGGGATTCTTTTGCAGCTATCTTCCAACAATCTAACAGAGATATGGGAAGTCTTTTCAATATTCTCACCAATTGGAGAAAGAACTTTTCGGATAATGAAGTTCTTGGTTCTGCATGGGCTCTTACACCAAGTTTCATAATTTGGAATGTTTGGAAAGAAAGGAACAACAAGATATTCAAGAATGTTAAGAATTATTCCCAAAATATCTATGATCTTATCCTAAAATAGATTAAGGAAACAGTGAGTACTACCATTAGAAATCTTCCCTTGAACCCCCCTTCGGCCACTGACTGGAGGATTCTCTACCGGCTAGATTTGCAAAGACTGGTTCCTCAGGGCTTTGTAAGGAATGGTTCTATGGGGGACCCTGAGCTAGACTTCTGGCATCCTCCCCTAAGGGATTTCTCAAATTCAACATCGATGGGGCTTCCAAAGGTAATCTGGGCGAGGCAGGCCATGGAGGGGTGTTACGAGATGATAGGGGAGATATTTTTCATCTTTTATGGCCACTTAGGAAAAACCACCAACAACATGGCAGAGTTAATGGCCATGGAACAATGTCTTGAGTTCCTAGTTTAGGAAAATCATCAAAACACAATCATTGAAGTTGACTCCAAGCTCGTCATCAACTCTATCAAAAGAATAAGCTGGGGAACAAGACCGGAAAAAGCCTCCTCAAATTGGAGGCTTATTCAAGTCTTCCAATGGATTCATAGTCATCTACAGAGCCTGAGAACAGTCAGATTTGCACATGTACGAAGAAAGGCCAACAAGCTAGCAGATTTGCTAGCCAATCAAGCAGTGGTCTAAACAGATAACAGGGCAGTGATGAATTGACGTGAATCCCATAACAACAGACTAAAAATGGATTGTCAAAACCAAGCTAATGAAGACAATACAACGTTCCTTCAAAGAGCAATGGAGACGAGTATTGTTAACTAGCAGGGGTTAGCTCAGAGGCATGCTCACAATGGGGTTTTTTTATAACAGTTCGGAAAAGATAACCGGAGATTCCTTGATCAATGGATGCATGGAAATTTATAGTTGTACTGACAAGAATAAAAGAGCTTCAGAGGTGGCAGAAAGGAAGGCGCTAAAAGCTTTGTGCATCGGGTCAAGGAGGGTCGGTGATGAGAACATTTGGGAGCAGATGAAACTTGATGACTGTGAAACCAGAGATTCTCTTTCCTGGTCATTCTTACCACGACCTAAGTGGTTTTTTGTTGATCGCGGCCCGCACAAGTGGGAAGTGGTTTTTTCTTTTTGGAAGAGATCCCACTCAGGAAGATCCACATGGCAGTGGGGTCAGGAGGAATACCACCTTTATCACATGCTAACTTCCACATTAGTTGGCGGGTGTGATTTCCTTCTCCACCATCGGATCTCAAAAGGCGTTTCAATGGTTCAGATTGATCAGGTTGGTTAGCAGACACTTGCGAGTAATGGTGAGCATATTTTTCCTGCGGGTTGGGTCTACAACCGTCCGATCTTTTGGACAAGTCCAACGGTCGAGATTAAAAGAGGAAGGCCAGATTCGGCAGAGATGGAATTCATCGGAGGGCAAGAGGTTCATCGTACGGGCAAAAGAACCCAAATCTAAGCATTCGGGCGGGTTTAAGGCCTTTTCTTGTATTTAATTATTTGTCATATTTGGATCCTACTCCAAATTCTTATATTCTACTTTGGAGGAATGTAAAGTTCGAAGATAGGGGTAGAGTATAGTTGTTTTGAAGTTTCCCTTCTTTCTTAGAGCTTGGGAATTTTGATGTATTCTATGTACTTTATTTTGTGATTAATGAATAGAAGGTCCGACTCTTGCATTAGCAAAAAAGAAATTTATTTTATTTTTTGTCATGAATCATCTCCTTGCTGCCCTAGCCAGTTAAGCCCCCGGCTGGCCTGAGAATTTTTTTTTTTTTTTAGTTATTTATTTATACATTTATTTTTTTATTTCGATTTTTATTTTTATTTTTTTCTACAAGGTCTGTGTCAATGTTTGTCTAGCAACCCGATCCCATTATGAGCAATTTGATAGTTGATTTTAAAATTTTCGTTATAGTGAATCGTGTCTACGCCCACAATGTATCAATTTTATGGTCGGCCTTTAAGTTTTCATTACAACGGGTCAAGTTCACATACATCACGTGTCAATTTGATGGTTGATTTTTAAATTTTTGTTGCAATGTATTGAGTTGTCTTAGGTTAAGATTTTAAAATCGCTATATATTTAGCATTTAAAGAATAAATTACTCTTGGGAGTTCATTTTTAAAGTTTTTTGTCATAAAAAATTTCCATAATGTCATGCTTGAAGTATTTGAAAACTTGAGATTTTTTGTAATCATAATCTTTGGTTTTAATTGCATGGTTGAAAAATTGTCAAGATTTTGATGTTTTTCTAAGTCATGATATTTTATCTTTAATGTTATGGTTGAAAACAATTACAATTTCAGGGTTTTTTAGAGTCCAGATATTTTATCTTTAACAACATGGATGGAAATTGTTGGAATTATCAGGATTTGAGATATGATATTTTATCTTTAACATCATGTCTGAGAAATGTTGGAATTTTACAATCTTTCAAAGTCCGGATATTTTATCTTTAATTTCATTGCTAAAAAATGTCAAAATTGTAACTCGGTTTTTTTTTTTTTTTGTTATTCCAGAATCAACACTTATTTTTTTAAGGGTGTTTCTTTCATCCGTTTTGCAAAAAAAATGGTTTTTACTTTCATTTTAAAAAAATGTTGAAAACTTACCCTAAAAAAACCTCGTTCTAGAATACACAATTTTCATTTTTGGGTTGTTTTTTCATGTTTTTGGGGGTTTTTGGGCTAGAGTACCGGTTTTGAGGTAATAGTTCTCGTTTGATCTGTAACTATGTTATTGGTGTTGATAGTCCTCTTAAGCGATCAATTCTAACCCCCCCCCCCCCCCCCCCCCCCTACCCAACACATTTATCCAATTTCATCAGCATGCCCAGGTAAACATGAGACAAAGAGTTACTACGACAAGACCTGACCTCCCAGCTCTAGTTAAGGAAGTGGAGCCTACAACTGACCACAAAATGACAAATCACAACATCCCTCAAGGCTACAGGAACACTGAGGGGCCAACGAACCAACCCAAGTGACCAAACAATAAGTTGGGGCTCCTTTTCACTGACCTAGGCTCCCAACCGCATGCATGACAAGGCCTAGGTGTGGTTGAAGGCCTCTAACCGCATGCACAACACTATTTGAGTGTGGTTGTAACCCAAAATTTCCACTTCAAAGATCGCGATCTCAAGTTCTAAGCCACAACTCCAGGTCAGCCTCCAGACATTGCCCAGAACTTCCTGAGACTTCTTAGAATCATAAATGACTTGACAACAAGGCTAAACATTCAAACTTGGATGTAGAACTTGACCTAGACTGCCTAGGACATAACATACATTTTGTCAAACACATGGAAAACATGTAAGCTACAGGTCATGAATGCATATATGATCACATTAGTCTAATATTCACCTAAGAATCACCAAGAAGTCTCTATGCCCTCTCCACATAGCTACAACAACACTTATTAGTCCATACATTCATCAACCGATCAATAACTAAACAATTCATGAAAAGAGTCATAGATGATACACATCATATAACCATCATATACCCAGAAAATAAATAGCATACAAACCATGTAAACTCAACCATAATATCACCAACATAATTACTACAAGTATACATGAATCACAATAAAGAAATGTCTCATATTATTATGTGAAAATACCAACCAAGTTAGGAACTTCCACATACTACCTGGCCATAGATTGGGCTGAACCAAATATCTCTTTTAGCAAATCACCCCGATGCTATATTCCAAGCATGAATGTGGGATCTCATGGAATAAACCAAGACAAAACCAAAGCAGGGCTTCCAAAGGCCAAACCACCTCAATTGTTAACCATAATGATTCCACCTCCACGATCGGACATCACTAACACTAACTAGATCAATCTCTACCTAAGTTGTCTAGGGATCCAAGCACTAGTAACTCAACCCACAACCTTCTAAGGCTCTAGAATATTTATCCAACCTGACTCCAGGGACTAGTATCTCAACCCACCAAGGGCTCCAGAGCATTTGTCCCAACCTAGGCTCCAAGACTAGTAACTAAACCCAAGTTGTTTGAGGGCTTCCATAGTGTTTGTTCCAACCCACAACCATAAGGAATTTTGAACACCAATTAGAAAACAATCTAGTGGAAATACCCACAACACTATGGTTATCCAAGAAATGGAAAGCCAAGGCTAAAACCATTGTCAATCCAGGAAAATATCCATGTTAATGACAACACATAACCAAAACATCACATGCATATACCATGCCTCCATAAATCAGTGAGGAAATCACACATTCAAACTTTTACCTAAAAAGCAATCCAGGTGTAATTGTTGATCCACATTTTCCCTTGCGCTTTCCTTCTTTCTTTTTTCCTTCTTTCTCCAAATCCAATGTATGCCAAAGTGCTCCAAAAATTCTCCAAGAATACTCTAAGTGTGCAAGAGTATGAGAGACTGAGAGAATGAATGAGAGAGACAAAGACTAAACTGAAAAAAGCCAACAACTGATCCTCAAAAGCTTTTTTATCATTGAGGCCTCTATTTTCTTCACTTTCCTTCATTTTTCCTTCAATTTCCCTCTCATGCAAATCTGTGACCCTTCACCTTCCTTTTCTCCTATTTTCCTTTATTTCATAAATAAAATGTCAATTATTGCCACTTTACCTTTGCCAATGCCTTTTCCAATTTCCATAGCCATAATTAATCGCAAGTGATACTCCATCACTATGCTTTGCCCAACATTAAGCTTTAAATACATGTCCCATGACCTTGGTCTTATTTTTTTTTACATATAAAATCAACCAGGGGTTGTTACCAACCCCTTCCCCTTGGGGGAACACTGTCCTCAGTGTTCAATGACACCTATGACTAGAAAAATATTGGAAACAAAACATACTTCCCATAGAGCTTTATAACATAACTCAATGTAGTATTTACAATGACAACTACTACAAACCATGAGCATCATAACAAACATGACAATCACAATGCTTATTAGAGATTTATAACACAGTCATTGTGGCATTTACAATAACATCCATATATATAGATACATATACCAAAAAATCATTTGCTCAAACCAGAAAATAATGAAGGATACATAGGCTACATTTGATTAGCCATCTCCCATCTAGCTTCATTGTGCCCAAAGTGCTTCCACTTCACTTTAACCTGATCGATTGCTTTGTTCCGGAGCATAAGTTGTTTCCGCTGCAATATGCATTGTGGTTTTGGCTAGAATTCTCCCTCAGGTTCCACCTGCAATGCAGACCATTCAATCACATGATCAACATCCTAGATATACTTCTTAAGTAATGAAACATGGAAAACATAATTAATTTTCACTATCGAAGGCAATGCAAATCTGTAGGCCATTATTCCAATCCTCTCAATGATCTCAAAAGGGTCGCAATATCAAGCTGCCATCTTAGCACATGATCCAATCCTCAAGGAGCTCCCCTTGGGTTTTGTGCAAGTACACATGTTCCCCAACCTGAAACTCCTTAAATACCCTGTGTTGATCTTCATAAGTCTTTTTCCTATCCTGTGATGCCTTTAAGTTCCTCTTGATAGCCAACATTTCATGTTCCATCTCTGCTAACATATCCAGTCCAATCAACACCATGTTCACTGAATCACTCCAAATGACAACAGTATTACAACTCCGCCCATAAAGTGCCTCAAACCAACTCTTCTTCAAGGACTCATGATACCCATCATTATATGCAAACTCAACCAGTGGAAGATACTCTTCCCACTTTCGTTGTTGATGCTTGACATACATCCTCAACATATCTTCAAGAATCATGTTAACCATCTATTTTTGTCCATCTTTATATGGATGATAAGTTGTATTAAAGGCTAGCATTGTCCCCAAACCTGCAAACAACTCTTTCCAAAACTTAGTTGTGAACTTGCCATCTCTATCAGATACAATATTATTAGGAACACCATGTAATCTCACTATCACCCTCATGAAAATATGAGCTACCTCACCAGACAAATTTTTAGACTTAACTACAATGAAGTGCGCCACCTTACTTAACTTGTCAACCACAACCATGATATAATCATGTTGCTTTGATATCCACCACAAACCTATAATGAATTCCATGGAAATCACCTCCCATTTCCACTATGGAATTGGAATCGGTTGTAATAAACCACTTAGATGTTTATACTCTACTTTTACCTGCTGACAATCTAAACATCTCGCAACAAACTCAGCCACCTATTTCTTCAAGTTCAGCCAATGATAGAGTTTCTTAAGTGTTGTCAATGTCTTTTGATATCCTAGGTGACTTGAATATGACTTAACATGAAATTCCCTTAAGATATGCTTCTTGAGCTCACTGTCATCTAGTAAATAGATCTTGTTCTTGAATTAAACCAAGCCGTCTGTCATGAGATTATAATCCACATCATGTTCACTTGTATCCTATTGTTGTAAACTATTCTTAAGTTGTTGGTACCTGTCATCCGCTTCCCTACCTGCAAGATCCACTCTTCCAAATCTGTCCCATATGAACTCATAGTTGCAATGTGATTTGCTTGCACTCTTATGCTAAGATCATCTAAAACCCTATTCTCTTTTCCTTTAATGTACTTGATCTCGAAATCAAACTCATTGAGCATAGTTAACCATCTAGCTTGCTTGGAATTCAGATTAGGTTGATCAAATAAGTACCTCATCCCATTGTGATCACTCATCAAGATGAACCTACTACAAAGAAGATAGTGTCTCCACGTTTTCAATGAATGATAGTTGCCAACTCAAGATCATGTGTCACATAGTTTTTCTTGTGCTCATTCAACTTCCTTGACTCATAGCATACTACTTGTTCATCTTGCATCAGGACTCCACCAAGTCCCCTCTTGCAGGCATCTGTACACACAACAAACCCTTTACCTAGATTTTCAATCTTTAGAACCAGAGCATTTGTAAGCAACTGCTTCAACTACTCAAAATTAGATGTGCATTCCTCTATCCATTAAAACTTCTTCCTTTTTCGCTAAAAAAATGTAATAGGATAGGAAATCCATGAGAAGTTCATGAGGAACCGCTTGTAGTAACATGTTATTTCCATGAATGATTTGACCCCATCCACATTCATAGGAGTTTCCCATTCCATGATAGCTCTGATATTTTCCGACTTTTGTACCCTCCTTTGAAACAACATGCCCTAAGTAATGAACTTTTGTCTAAATGAAGCTAAACTTATTAAGCTTGGCATACAATTGATGCTCTCTCAATAATCTCAATACTTTTGTTAGGTGTTTTGCATGCTCTTCCTCATTCTTAGAATACATCAACATGTCAGCAATGAATACTATCACAAACTTGTCCAGATAAGGATGCAACACATTATTCATCAAACACATGAAAGTAGTTGGAGCATTAGTAAGACCAAAAGGAACTACTATAAACAAATAATGCCCATACCTAGTCCAGAATGTGGTTTTGTAAATGTCCTCTTGTTTGATGTGTACCTAATGATATCCCGATCTCAAATCAATCTTCGAGAACACTACTCCTCCCTTCAAATTATCAAACAAGTCATCAATCCACAATAAAGGATACCTATTCTTGAAAGTTGACATGTTTAATTGCCTGCAATCAGTGTGTAACCTGAGAGTACCATCCTTCTTCAAAAAAAATATTGGTGCACCCCAAGGCGACACACTTGGCACACTTGGCCTAATGTATCCCTTATTAAGCATTTCCTTAAGCTGAAACTTCAAGTACACTAATTCTGGAGTGCTCATCCTATAAGGTGCCTTCAATGTTGGTGCTGCTCCAGGCATCAACTCAATAGAAAAGTATACTTCCCTATGAGGCAATTACTCTAAAATCTTTGTTGGAAACCGCTGCAAAATTGGATACCTCTTCAAGACTTCAACATCCTTAACATCCTTCCCTTTGCCACTAGAAATATGAACTGCAAATAGTACACATCCTTTCCTACTATTGCACTTTTCCTACATAGCTGTAACCATGATCACATATGTAGGCTTCTTATTACCCTGCAATATTTTCCTCTCTCCATCGTCATCCAAGCACTCAATAGCCTTCTCGTAATAATCTATCTTAGTCTTGTGAATGTACAACCAATACATACCCAATAACATACAATACGATCCCAACAGAAGTACATTTAGATGTGTTGATGTAGACATATCGTTCAATTCAAATGCACAAGATCTTACCCAATCATGAACTATTTTCTTAGTACATGTAGCCAACTGCACTAACCAATACTCTGCATTCACTTCTTTATTCAAACAACACTTATCAACTAGGTCAGGACTGATATAACTATAGTTAGATTGAGGTTCAATCAAAATACAAACAACTTGATCACAAAGCTTACCTTCCATCTTGATAATAGATGTCTGATGATCATCCTACCTATTATCCAATTCTGCATAAATCCAAGGAATACTTTGTCCAACATCCATAAATGTCTATGCCTCCTAAGCATTGTATATCTAGGGTCTACCACCCTTATGCTATGGACAATCTCTCCTACAACAATCCTTTCCACAAGTCCAACACTACAAAATATTCTTTCCATCACCTTTGTTCTGCTCCTTAGACTGAAATCCCTTTCCTCTGTCAACTTTGTTATAGGCCATTTTGTCACATCTGATCAATAGGCCTACAAACTAGATCAATCATAATCTGTCAACACCTAGTCATCATCCTTACACAAATCCCTAAGCATGACTCTTCCAAATCCCTGAGTTTTTGGGTTTGACTGCTTCATTTCAATACTTTTAAGGCCCATCACACCCTACTACTTTAGAGACATGTGTTTTACAACAAGTTTCTCCATTCTGCACCAGCACTAATCAAAAATAGGTTGTCCCTTGCTGGGAGTACCATGATTCTATAAATTCTGGAAAATTAAAATGATCCCAAAGCTTCCTCTTACAGAAGCTTCCATGAGTTTTTTTAACCATTTACCTTTGATAAGAAGTTTGAATCCTATCTGACCCTATGTTGGAGACTTCACCTCTTATCCATTGAGCTCATCCTCCCCTCTTAAGTGGATCTCAAGCCTAGATTGGTAAATGGATAAGAATTCCTAACTACCATCCCTCTCCTATAAATTTACATCCATGTATGACATTAGGGTTGGTTTTTGGTGATTGATCATACCCTCATGTTGTTTCCTTGAATCTAAGAGAGTCATCATCTTCATGCATTAGGGTGACATTGAGGTGTGATTTGTGACAAGGAAGGACAATTCAACATGGGAGATGTCTACAAGATCAACTACTATTATTAGTTGTAAACTCTCTCCTATTCATGCTAATACAAAGAGTATATCATTTTCCTATATGTGTTATGTTATGTTTATACTCATATATTTCAATGCCTTTGTTGGTTTAAGGGGACTTGACCTAGGTTTAGATTGCATTGCGCACTAACAAAACCCCCAACCACTAGCCCTTTCGGAAATTACCTACAAGCAGATCGCAGTCTCACCTGAAGTGGTTATGGAAGGTTGCAGAACCAGGTTTCCGCAACTAAAGGGATATGTGCATTGTTGTGTCTGTGTATTTACTTATGTTTTCTACCAATCTACAACTTCACGTACATGAATCACTTCACGTTGATTAGTAACTTTATAGAATCACTCTTATCGCATTAAATAAAAGAAAACAGTATAACATGTATTGTTTCGCGCAACTTAGTAAAAAGCATACATAACGATATAAATAATAACAGAGAATGAACATAGAATAATACACAATAATTCGCCAAAACTTCTTCTTTATTAATACAGATCTCTAGTACCTAAGCTTCTCAGACCTATGCACCCAGCTACAGGTGGTCTATGCACTCAATTGCAAACTCTTCCATGCCTCCACGCAATCAGTTGCGAAGCCTTCCCCAAAAATACAGACTCAAAACAAAGGCTTAAGTTGCTTATGATCTTTTATGATTTGAAGATTCTATTACAAAATATTACATATCCTTATATACATTACATCATTACAAAAACCATCATCCATATACCACGAATACAACAAAACCATGACTAATACCCGAAACCCATTACAAAACAAGGGGCTTTTGACCCACCCCAAAGACCCTAAACATTGCGCGATGAATAAAAATTCACCAGCTCCACTCCTACAAATATGGATTCTTTAACCCAAAATTTGGACCAAGTTGGGTTGCACCCAACATGCCTTTAACAATCACCCATGACTCATCATGAGTCACTCAGCTGCGGTTCCTTTGATCTTCATTGCAATTATAGTGTATAATGCATTATACTATTGCAGTGCCTCTGCTATTTTTTTCTTGTTTACTCATCTCTTCTAGCAATTCCTCTGTGGTTGGGCTAGCATCCTTCTGTAGGATCTATGCCTCCCTTTTCTTTAATTATTTGAGCATGTTTTCCATTGCATAAGACATTTTGAGCACCTCATCCTTCCATGGTTGAGTCCTTTCTTGTAATATATGATCCTTCCTCAGAATCTCATCTCTCTAATTTTGGAGGTTCTTCCCTTTTGTAACGTTGGTGAGTCTTTGCAAGACTGGTAAGGTATTTACATTTGTCAGGATCTCGTTGCACTACTTCTACTTCACCTGTAATTCTTCCTCGATTTTATGGATGTTTGGATCCTTCTGCAATGATTTCTAAATCTACATCGTGCCAATAACTTCCTGTAGTCTGTCACTGTGTCAGAGATGCCTTTCAACGTTGCCTTTAAATATTTTTATCTCTGCTCCCATACTTTTAGTGGCGTGGTTGGCTGCATCCTTATTTTCAGCTCTAATATCTTCAATTCATACTCAAATATGATCTTCGCCAATCTATTCTTTGATTTCTTGATCACAAGGGAAAGCTTCACAAACTTTTCTGTCGATGGTTCCTCGTCATCGATCTTCACATCCGGGACTATGCTACAACTCTCTTGGATGAATTTTTCCAACTACTCTTGTCATTGAATTGCATCATCTTTGTGCTCAACCACCTCCTCTAACTACTTCTTTAGTGCATCTTTCTCCTTTTTTGTCTACATTGTCATTGTCGTGGTTCGTTTCTCCCACTCCTTCAGCTCAGTTGTTAAACTTTGATGGAATTCATGCAACATTTAAATGTACAGTGCAGAAATATTTATGCTAACATTCTTCCATGCTTTGGCTCAATTTTTCCTCTTGTGAGTACTAGTGAAGTGCCCCAGCTGGCACCTGCAAAACTCTAACACCAAATTGTGCTTCTATCCTTTGCTCTCCCTATAGTGATTGAGCTCTTTGTTCTGGTTGTTTTGCTACTTGTGGAAATGTCTTCGGCTTTGCAATGCCTTTCTATAATTCAATGAAGATCATTCTATATTGTTCATCAATTATGTCTCAGGTCTCTATCATGATCTCCTTTACCTTCTCTCTGGTCTCGTCGATGTCCACGTTAGTGAGGACAAGAATTTCTATGCCCTTAGACTTAACCGTCTTCTTATTTTTCCTCTTGCCTGTTGTAGTTGTGTCTCTCCTTCTAACAATGAAGGGTGACTCCTTTGATAATCTTGTATCACTGAGGGGTTCTTAATGCTCCTTCTCTGTTTCCTCTTATTCCACCTTTGCATCCTTTCCACTTGTACCTGCATCCTATGGGGTACCCTTCTCTATTCCAACTTCTCCACCTAATGGATTCATCCATTCTTTCGGCCACTATTCTACTACAACGAACAAATCATCTTCAATTACTTAGTATGGAAATGGGTGTCATGTCTTAGTTCGGTCCTTCATTTCCTTCACATAAACCCTGTGGAAGTCTTATTTGAAATCTGCAATGTGACAATATTTTTTATACAAACTAAGTGACAGCCTTGGATGCTGATTCACCACCATGTGTAGATCCATTGCCATGACCACAAAGAAAATTATATTTTCTTTTGCGCGCATCGGCTCCTTAGTAAACTAGAGGGAGGCATACTTCGCTTCCTCACAAAAATCCACCTCGACAGATGGAAACTGTGAGTCTTCTAGTTCTTTCCACGTGATCAGCGCAATGAGTATTAACATCCAACCATAGTGGAATGGATTCCCTTCTTCTCGTTCTTCCCTACAATCTATCAAAGCTTCCTTGCACAAATAGGCAGCCCAGTTAAACTAGACTCCTACACAGCCAAATATATTATCGCTGCAGGCACCTCATTAGCCCTGCACTTCCACATTATCTTTCCTGCCAAGATGTGCACAGAAAAACGCACTCCTTGGTCATCAATGGAGTTGATTTCGTATCCCTGTGACTTCTTCAATAAGAAAAAAAAATTCCTTCATCATTTGTGCCATCTCTGTATCCTTTTTCTTTCCCAAAAATTCCTTTGTGGGTTCTTTTCCCTGATAAGGCAACCTTGTGATTTTTATAATTAGCATCTCATCAATCAGGATCCTCATCCCTAGCCAAATGCATCTGCCATGTACCAATGCAAGGAGATGTCACACATAAATTGCATTGGGTGTGCTTCAACTAAAGTGTGGCACATTCACCATGTTCAAGAGGCCCGCTCTCTGTAATCCTATAGCCCACTGGAACAGTTCTAGCCTCATGACTCCACTGTCTAGGTACCGAACTTGCTTCAAATACCTACTTGGTTCAAATTGAGGGTATTTTCTTGGATTGTTAAAGTCCTGATCTTCTATATTTAGCTTGGGGATCCTCCCCAACACTTCGCCCTCAAATAACACTTCCTCTGGCAACAATGGAATGAACATGTCCAAATTTCCATCTTTGGGCTCCCTAACCGCTTGGCATTTTCTTTGCTTGGTGGCATGTAAGGTGGGAGCACAACGTGAATCTCTTCATCCTCTATCTACATGTGCTGAAACTCAGCCTCCTCTTCACTATCGTTGATCTACTGAGGCACTGATCTAGGTGGATGTTGGTGGCCACCCACCTATCCCACTTGGACCCCCCACAACTGTCTCTTTCAGCTCTTCAATTTCCTTATTTGTAGCACAACTTACTATTTTTTAGCGGTTTTTTGGGTCATGAACTTCCTGAGCTGTTTTGAGGCCCTAAATGACGTTTTTTGGGGAATTTGGGAGCAATATCGGTCCATGGACCAATGTTTCTCTTCCCAAAGTTGTAATGCTTAGATAGATCTTTCTAACGAGCTCTTATACGAGTCAAACAAAGATCAAGTGCCAAAGTTACAACCCCAAGAAGTTGATGTACCAACTTACCCAAAACGAGGCCCACAATTTGGCATTTCATCTTCTAGGGCTAGGTTTTGGGATGTTAATGGTTTTCCATTGTCTCTCAACCATAAATAGGCCTTTGAGCCTCATTGTAACACAGTTCAGAGGCATGTAGCTACCACATCTCTTCTCAGAGATAAGCTATCGTTGCCCTAGCTGGTTTATTTCCATTGTTGATTGTAAGCATATTTCAGTATTTTACATTAATGAAATGAAATATTATTTCTATTGCATCTCTGTGTTTATGGTTATCTCTATAATTTGTTGTGTTCCTGTTTAAATCTGGACCAGTGGTATCAAAGCAGTCTACTTTTTTTCTCTGTTTTTATTTGCATGTCCCCAATGAGGTTGGGATATAAGGAGTGTTAGGGTCCAACCCTAACCCCCTTATTTATGTAATAGGGTCAAGTCATATTTATAGTTAGTTAAAGAGCCAATAAAGCCCATATCAATAATTGTAAGTGGTTGACCCACATTTAAAGAAGGGACCACAATTAGTTGCAAATGGGCCATGGTATTAGATAGATGGTATTAATAAGAACCATGGTATTGCATGTATGAATCCTATATAAAGGATAGAGACTCCCCTTGAGAAGCATCATGTCTTATTTTGTAATTGAGCCCAATTCTATTGGAGGTTGCCCCCTCAAAAAGGCAAGTGAACATTTCTTTCCTTTCTGAATAATAAAATACATGTTGTTATTTTTTATTGTTCTGTGTTCTAGGTATATTTCTTCGCATATTTGGTATTGTTGTATCTTCTCACAGGTCAAGAGCATAACAAGTGGTATTAGAACACTTTCCAAGGCTGGTGGGATCTCCATTTTTAGCAAAATTTCTTTTGGCTAGAGACGTGTTCTGGCGTCTTTAAACCATGAGATCTATCGTTGAGTGCATAAACCTACGGATTTGGGGAGGCGTGCACGCAGGAAATACAAGAGGTGGTCATGCTTGTTGGACTCCCTTGTAACCCCTGTGGGTACCCCTTCGAGTAGTAGTGCATTAGATAGAACCGCGCATAGACTGTCTTCCAAGTACCCTCTTGGCATATCGGAAGCCCCATAGGCTCTCTTGAAACCTCACCATAGATAAACCATCAGTCATCTTGCTACTACAGTACACTGAGAACAGCACTTGGGGAGATTACTCATGCGTACGATAGGGTAGTCGGGTTGTATGGCTAAGTGTATGGTTAATCCTCCTTGGTTAGTGCCCTAAAAGATTGGGTCGAGTACTACTGTCGGACCCTTATGTATATTGCAATCTGTAGCACTTGACACTCCTTAAGACCATAGTTCCCTTATCTCTCTCTCAATCATGCATCATCTTTGTCAAATCAAATTTAGCAGGTTGGGTTCTGTCGCAACTGCAACAATCAGTTATGCCATTCAGATCTATCAAATTTTCCATTTAGATCTATCAGATCCACTAATCAGATCTATCAGATCTACCATTTAAATCCAGCATTTTGGGTTCTGTAGCAGTCACAACAATCAGATCCAACATTTAGTTCTAGTAACAGGGGTTAAATCACTGCGACATTCCTACTCATACTTTTCAGTTGAGGGTTTCACCAATAGATCTGACTATTTGTGTGGTTCCTATACCTGGGCGTGATTCTCGCAGGACATTGGGTAGAATTAACTTTTCTGGAAATCGACTACTGCAATATTCCTAAGTTTGAGACCCTCCCAGGACGCTTATAGGAGACTTAGCCCATAAGAATCAGGTCGACGAGCTGAGCAAGGAGGTACCATTCACTTGTCAGTGTCAAAATTTCGCGTGGTCCCAAATTTTTTTCACAGTAACGACAAGTGCACCAAATCTGTGCATGGTACAAACTAGAGCTCAAGCTATGGCCAATGAGAAGATAAACACCCTTGAACAAAAGTTGGAGGCATTAACGAAGCAGATCCAGACCATAAATGACACAATCACAAATGAAAAGTCGGGGGAACAATCGGAGGCATATGATTTTAATGAACTCCTTAAGGGGGAGTCTAGCCATTCTCTTCACTTCTATGGAAACCACCACTAGTCCCAGCCATGACCACCCAAGCTAGACATGTATAAATTTGATGGCTTTCATCCAGCCACATGGCTAGCACAAATGGAGCAATATTTTACATTGAATCACATAAGAGATGATGTTAAGCTAAGTGTGGGAAACATGTACTTGGACCAAGAAAGATGGAAATGGTAGCAGTGGCATCAGCACTCGTATGAAATGCTAATAACTTGGTAGATATTCTCAAAAGCCCTTTCTGGTCACTTTGACCATGAATCTAACTTTTTGGGTCGTCTTACTAAGCTCTGAAAGACAGGCACAGTGCAAGAATATATTAAAGCCTTTGAAGCATTAGCCTTCCACACAGGAGGTCTAGCAGATGAATTCAACTTGGAATGTTTTGTAAGTGGTTTCAAAGATGCCATACAAGCCCACATCTGACTGCAACACCCAATCTCATGGCTGGCATCTTGCAAGATAGCTCGTGAAGCAGAATGAGCATTAGCGGCCCAGTCGACTCGTCCAAATTTCATAGCCAAGGGACGCCCCACCCACGCTCCGAGCACTACCCAAACACTTAAGGTTCAAAAGTGTCACTATTGGAAATGGCAGAAAGAAGAAAGCAAGGATTGCGTTACAACTATGATGAGAAATACTCCCCAGGGCATAAATGCAAGGAACCCAAATTCTTTCAAATTGTTGCTACTGATCACAGTTCATCTGAGGAAGCCCCACCATTTGAGGGACTCGACGAGGAAGATGAGGACAACTAGCCAGACAATGAGCTCCCAGCTACACCTGAAGAACTAGTTATCTCACTTCATGCTTTGGCAGGAATTTCATCTCCCCAAACCCTCAAAATCAAAGGTTTTATTAAGCATCGCCCTGTAGTATTCTTGATTGATAGTGGTAGTACGCATAACTTTATCCATCAAAGAGTCGTTGAAGTAGTGCATTGTTTTGTCATAGCAGTCTCTAATTTCTAGGTCCAAATTGTTGATGGGGGCACAATGAAATGTGAAGGCCACTGTGAAAATGTCAAAATACAAATGGGGTATTATCACCTAAAGACCAACATGTTTTCCATCAACATGGGTGGGTGTGAAATTGTCTTGGGTGCTGAATGGCTCCGCACACTTAGCCTAATCACAATGGATTTCCAGGAGTTATATATGAGCTTTAAGCATAATAACCACACACATACCCTCCACGGACTCCAGGCAAGTGCTCCTTCTATCATCAGCTCGCATAGGATGGAAAAATTGTTAAAAAAGGGCCACCATGGAGTTATAGCCAAATTTAATGCCATCCAGACCTTCGAACTAACTTCTCTTCATATTCATCCTGAGATGCAACAGGTCTTAAGCAACCCTTTGACAGTGTTTGACAAGCCTCATGAGCTTCCACCCTCAAGAAGGGAACATGATCATAGCATTACTTTGGTCCCAGGGGCATAACAACCAAATGTGTGCCCATATAGATATCCTTCTGCCCAAAAGAATGAAATTGAAAAAATCATTAAGGAACTCCTCGAAGCCAGTGTCATTCATCCTAGCATTAGTCATTATTCATTGCATGTGGTCATGGTGCTCAAGAAAGATGGGGAATAGAGTATGTGTCTAGACTTCAAGGCCCTCAACAAGCTGATGGTCAAATATAAATTTCCCATCCCAGTTGTTGATGATTTGCTAGATGAACTAAATGGGGCTCAATTATTTACTAAGATCGACCTTCGCTCGGGCTATCATGAAATTCGCATGAAAGAAGTAGACATTCCAAAGTCTGCTTTCCAAACTTATGAAGGCCATTATGAATTCCTGGTCATGCCATTTTGTCTTTGTAATGCCCCATCCACTTTTTGGAGCCTCATGAATCAATTTCTCAAACCATATCTCAGAATAATTGTCCTTGTTTTCTTTGATGACATCCTCATCTACAACCTCACCTAGGAAAAACATCTTCAGCATATAGATCTACTCTTGCAACTGCTCCGAAAGCATAAATTATTTGTAAAATTTTCCAAGTGCTCTTTTGGCATGGAAGAAGTTGAGTATTTGGGCCACATTGTGGGGCGTGAAGGTGTCAGGGTTGATCCCAAAAAGATCCAGGCAATGCAAGATTGGCCTCAACCAATGACCTTGAAGAGCTTAAGAGGATTTTTGGGTCTCACCGGCTACTATCACAAATTTGTTCGCAATTATGGTCGCATTGCTAGACCCCTCACTTACCTTCTCAAGAAAAATTCATTCCTCTGGAATGATGAAGTGCAACAGGCATTTATAGCTCTCAAACATGCCATGTGTTCTACTCTCGTATTGGCACTACCCGACTTCACCAAATATTTTGTGATTGAATGTTATGCTTCAGGTACAGGTATTGGGGTTGTCTTAATGCAGGAAGGTCAACCCTTGGCCTTCACTAGCCAACAACTAAGTGGGACAAATCTGGGACAATCTACCTATGAGAAGGAGATGATGGCCATCTTACATGCAGTGGATACCTGGTGACCATACTTATTGGGGTGGTGTTTCCAAATCCGCACAGACCATCAAAGCCTTAAATATTTTTTGGAGCAATGTCTATCCTTGCCACAACAAAATAAATGGCTAGCCAAAATTTTGGGATATGATTATGAGATAATTTACAAGAAAGGGCGCGAAAATGTCGTAGCAGATGCTTTATCACAGCAATTTGAGGAGGAAAGCACCCTTCTACTAATCTCTCTTCCCATTCTAGAGTGGATTGAAGAGGCTCGCAAGGAATGGTTTTCACATCCTTTGCTCTCCCAACTCATTACCAAATTACAGGTGGATCCAAATTCCACAGTGGGCTACTCTTAGCAGGATGATATTCTTCGCTACAAGGAAAAAGTAGTGATATCACCAACATCCACCCTAAAAAGTTTCATTTTGGTAGAGTTGCACTCATCTCCCACTACAGGCCATTCAGGCTTTCAGAAGACTTATGCTCGCACTCAACGTTCATTCTTTTGGACAGGCATGAAAATGGACATTCTTACTTTTGTAGCTAAGTGTGATGTGTGTCAGTGCCACAAAGGAGAAACAGTCAAACCCCCAGGCACACTACAGCCATTTCCCATCCCTGTATCAATTTGGACAGAGGTTTCTATGGATTTCATTATGGGTCTTCTGAAGTCAAGCAACAAGTCATTCATCATGGTGGTTGTGGACAGACTTTCTAAGTATGCTCATTTTTGCACCCTACCCCAC
This sequence comes from Pinus taeda, assembly GCA_000404065.3. Taxonomy (NCBI): domain Eukaryota; kingdom Viridiplantae; phylum Streptophyta; class Pinopsida; order Pinales; family Pinaceae; genus Pinus; species Pinus taeda. Next base: position 14,434 of record APFE030187020.1, on the reverse strand, counting down.
CCTTTTACACCAGCTTTGGTGGCTCAATCTTTCATGGACTAGATCTTCAAATTGCATGGCATGTCCACTTCCATTGTGTCTGATCGTGACCCAATATTCACTAGTAACTTTTGGAAGGAACTCTTCAGGCTACAAGGTACCCAACTACAACTCAATACTTCATATCATCCCCAAATTTATGGTCAAACTGAAGTAGTCAACAAATGTCTGGAGACCTACCTCAGGTGTTTCACTTCAGAAAAGAAACATCTATGGGTACAATGATTACCTCTAGCCGAATGGTGGTATAATACTAACTATCATGCCACCATCAAAATGACTCCATATGAAGTAGTTTTATGGTCAACTCCCTCCTTCACCTACTTCCTGTATCCAAGGATGCTCGAAGGTACAAGCAGTGGATCAACTCTTACAGAACCGTGCAGCCATGTTGGACCACCTCAAAGAGAATCTCCATCAAGATCAAAATCGCATGAAGAAACAAAAAGACCAAAATCGTTCAGTGTAAATTTCAATAAGGGGATCAAGTATTCTTAAGGCTGCAACCATATAATAAAACATCACTCAAAGAAAAAATTATCTCCAAAATTCTATAGACCGTATCAAACACTTCAGCGCATCAGAGAAGTAGCCTACAAGCTAGCCTTTCCACCCACTGCAAAAATCCATCCTGTCTTCCATGTCTTATACCTCAAGAAATAGGTTGGGAACCATTATAGAATTCAAACTAGTCTACCAGAATTGGTTGAAGAAGGTTCAATCTGGCTCCAACCTGACTAGGTTCTTAACACACAAGATGGGCACCTGCGCGGCCACACGGTCAAGGAAGTCCTCGTCAAGTGGAAAGACACCTCTCCAGAAGATGTGACCTAGGAACCAACCACTGTGCTTCAGTAGTTTCCGCAGCAGCCTTGAGGACAAGGCTATTTTTATGGGGGAGGGCATGTTAGGGTCCAGTCATAGTTATAGTTAGTCAAAGAGTCAATAAAGACCATATTAATAATTGTAGGTGGTTGACCCGCATTTAAAGAAGGGACCACAATTAGTTGCAAATGGGCCATGGTATTAGATAGATGGTATTAATAAGAACCATGGTACTAACCCATGGTATTGCATGTATGAATCCTATACAAATGATAGAGACTCCCCTTGAGGAGCATCGAGTCTTATTTTGTAATTGAACCTAGATCTATTAGAGGTTACCCCCTCGAAGAGGCAAGTGAACATTGCTTTCCATTCTGAATAATAAAATACATGTAGTTATTTCTTATTGTTCTGTATTCTGGGTATATTTCTTTGCATGTTTGCTATTCTGGTATCTTCTCACAGGTCAGGAGCATAACAAGGAGTTAAGGCTTGAACTGGTCGAACCTTTGCAAAACTAGCCCCGCAAATCTTGGAGGCCTCCCATGGCGAATGAAAATAAAGACAAGGGGGAAGGAGATCCTATCAAAATCTTGCTCGAAGAAGCCCTCGGGAGACAAAGGAACGTGATGCTGGACAACTTTGTGTAGATCCTTCAGCGGCTACCCAGAGGCGATGCATCAACTTCCAACAGCTACTCTGGAAACGCCACACCCTTTAAGGTACAAGATAATTTTTAAATCCCCATATTGGAGGGTCAAATAGACACAGATGCCATAGATAAATGGTTAAATCTGCTAGAGTGTTATTTTTCAGCTCATGATTTTTCCAGTCAAGAAAAGATTATTTTCACTCTTCTCAAAGCATCCCCCCACGTCAAGGACTGGTGGGAAACCTACTGTGAGCAGAAGGATGAAAGTACGGGTTCACTATTTTCAGCCACACTCACTTGGAATTCATTCCGGGATGCCATTAAGGAGTAGTATTACCCTTTCAAAAGCTATGAGGACAAATACATAAAGTGGACCACGCTGTGGTAGGGAAGGGACCCACATGTGCTGGAGTTCACAAACATTTTTCTTACCCTTCGCACGTAGTTGAGTATCAAGGATTCTGAGCTACATTTGGTACTCAAATACCGCAACTACCTACATAGGTACATCCAGGAAAAGACGGAGTTCCTAAACATCTCCTCACTTGGCACAGTGTACCAATACGCTGTCAAAATCGAGCAGAAGTTTAAAGAATTTAGATCTGCAAATCCGAAGACCAAAGGACAAAGCCAAGGTGAGGTGACCCAAGACAATCCACCAAAGCTGCAATAAAAGAACAACACCACAAAGTCGAAGAAGGACACAGGAAAGTGGTGTGAGTTCCACAAGAGCCCCACTCACAACACAAGTGAGTGTCGAACTAAGTAGTCACTAGTGGCCGAGTTGAAGGCTTCAGAATCAAATGCATGTTCTAACCCTGAGTCAAAACCCGACAAGAGGAATGGCAAAGGGAAGTAGATCATTGTTGTGGAGCCTAGTGCCATTATTGCCACCGTCAAAATCCAGAAGAATGAGCCCGAAGATCCAGACGAAGGGGGGTGTCTTTTCCACACATAGATGTTGGTAAAGGGTTCACCGCTACAATTCATTGTAGATAGTGGTAGCCAAAAGAACCTCATTTTAGTAGAGGTTGTGAAGCAGTTGGTCTTACCGACTACACCACAACCGCAGCCGTACAGTATCGGGTGGCTTCAAGAAGGATGAGATCTCCGAGTTCACCAGCAGTTCCACCTTCCCTACAGCATCAAACCCTTCATAGATGAGGTAATGTGTGATGTTACACCTTTGGATGTTTGTGATGTATTATTAGGCCAACCATACTTGTGGAGGTGACATGCTGTGTATGAATCAAGGCCCCGTGTTGTTATTATTTCTTTGGTTAATTCATTATACACGATGTCGGAGGTAGCTCCACCTACAACCACCTCTTTGATCACTACTAAGAAAGGCAGCAAGCTCATATCCCAGACTAGGAAATTCATTTTCTGTCTGGTTCACTCCCAAAGTAAGGGGAAGATCGTCACCACATCCATGACCCCCGCGAAGGGTTCCTCCATGCAGCAGCAGCAACAGAGGGATATGGTCATGAAATAACACAGGAACATCTTCTCCTCACCCACAGGGGTACCAAACAAGTTTCAGGTGGGCAACAAAGTCTAGTTGCATATGTAGAAAGAACACCTTACCGGAGCCCATCAGAAGCGCAGACCACTCCGACATGGTCCTTACAACATTATGAAGGCTGTGGGAAACAATGCTTTGGAGCATAGCATTCCTCCATTCCTTTTCCTACACCAAGTGCTCAATGTGTATAGCCCTCAACCATGCTTCCCACCATTACTGGACACATCAGAGATTGCAGAACAGCTCACCAGGGACCAAGTTCAGCAGATGGAGGAACTCAACGCAATGGGGACCATTGCTTCCTAAGGGGGGGAGGAAATATCTAGGTGGATGTTGGTGGCCACCCACCTATCCCACTTGGACCCCCACAACTGTCTCCTTCAACTTTTCCGTTTCCTTATTTGTAGCACAATTTACTATTTTTAGCAGTTTTTTGGGTCCTGAACTTCCGGAGCCATTTTGAGGCCCTAAACAATGTTTTTTGGGACATCTAGGAGCAACACGGGTCCATTGACCGATGTTTCACTTCCCAAAGTTGTAGTTCTCGGATAGATCTTTCTAGCAAGCTATTGTACGTTTCAAACAAAGATCAAGTGCCAAAGTTATGACCCTGAGAATTTGATGTACCAACTTACCCAAAACAAGGCCCACAATTTGTGTTTCATCTTCTAGGGTTAGATTTTGGGATGTTAAGGGTTTTCCATTGTTTCTCAGCAATAAATAGGCCTTCGATCCTCATTGTAACACATTTCAGAGGCATGGAGCCACCACATCTCTTCTCAGAGATAAGCTACCATCGCCCTAGCTGGTTTATTTCCATTATTGTTAGTAAGCATATTTCAGTATTTTACATTAGTGAATGAAGTATTATTTCTGCTGCATTTCTTTGTTTATGGTTATATCTATAATTTGTTGCATTCCTATTTAAATCTAGATCAAGCACCTTCTGTTGTATCTGTGTCTTTCCTTTTTGCATCAGCTTCTTCCCCTTATCTTCTTTGTTCTTCATGCGGACTTTTGTCTGTGATTTCTTCCTCATGGATGTTTTGAGTTCTTCCCTAGAGACCTCAGTTGGTCTCTTCTCCTACTTCTTTTGTGGATGTGGTTCACTAGGTACCTTCTTTGCAACCTATAGCGTCTTAGGTACATGAGTACCTTTGTTCCGTGTGCCTCCATAATACCTGCTAATCCATTCTTTACAAATATTCCAACAAGTTCTTCAAAACTTCTCTCACACACAATAGCTCTCTTCTATGCAATTTCTCAACTTCTCCAGACAGCAAAGTGTCAAATGTGGTGCAGGATGTGGTTTTTATAAAAAAATTGAATTCCAGCCTCATGATTTCTTCATGATTTTCTCATTTAATGCAGGTATGGGGCTAGATATAGTCAATTGTGCTTCATAAATTCTCTTTTTCCACGTCCCTTAATGACAATTTCCCTTGTAACGGTAGATTTTTCCTTCCAATGGTCATATTTATGTCCAACTTTGATGAACCTTTCCTCACGGTGTAGTTACATTTTCTTTGTTGCAGTTCCTTTGGACTTTGTCATATTCCTAAATATCGTGCAGTAATACCCTTTCGGCGAAGTCCCTTTCTGCAAAGTAGTTTATAGTCTCATGCCCACTTTCAACTGCAAGTGGCACTAAGACTTGCTTCCCTTTAATTTTCAGTGCGAATTTCCAAGGACAGCATCGTCCCTATATATTTTCAATCTACTACCACTCACTAATCCCGAAATCAGCTGGACATTCAACTTTGCTAGTTGAACTACACCACCATCAAAGATGTGCTTGATGATATATCGTCCTAACCAATGTGTTTTAAATTTTCCTGGGAACATTGTTGGCTCTCAATTTTGGTCCATTTTTTCTTAAGGAAACTTACTTAATTCTTATATTTTCCATCCATTTTCCATCATATCCATCTCATTTTGATGTATTTTATGCATATTCAGGTGTTTGATTTTAATTTTGCAATTTCTAGAAGTTTTTATGAAAATTGAGTTTCAAGTGCAATTTTGGACTGAATCAGAAATTCCCGTAATAGCTATGTGGATGACATGTTTGTATGACACTTGGGCTCGAGTTTGATGCATGGATGGATAGCTTGGGAACTAGGACTAATCTAACTCCACTTGGTTCGGCCAGAACAAGCTTTATTAGGCCCGGTCAAGGCTGGTCAAACATGACTAGTCACCAAAAAATCCCTAGGAAATAGGGCAGTTTTGAGATCTTATGGGATTGACCATATTTCTTGGGGTGAATTGGATGAGTTCGACCTAGATAGATGGATATGAGTAGATATGATTGTTAGAGATAATATAGATCAATTTGTTTCACAAAACCTCTATTTAAAGCCAAGACTTTCATGGCTTAGTAATGGAATTTATATGTAACTTTTGTATAATTTGAGTTGGAAGCTAATTTGAAGAACCTGTTTCATTTCAATTTGTTGTTCATGCTTGGTTGATTTACTGAAGTTGCTGTAGTTGAGATTTCTTCAAGTGTGCAAGGTAAGGGTGGAGGGCCCCCACACCTAGCTAAGTACACTTCTTGGTTCAATTTTCATAGTTTTCATAGATTAGTTCTTGTTTCAAATGTATTTAGATGTGTGATGATTGTTGAATGAATATTGGTTTAATTCTAATCTACATATGAAGGAACACACAGGAATTTAAGTTAAATTCCCCTTTTATTTGATCTTGAACTAAAACTGAATTTCATTCTCCTTTTCTTATTTGAAGTTATTTATGCATTTCTGGTTTGAAGTAATGGTGATTGTGATATAGTAGGATTGTGAAGAAGGACAATCTGGACCTCCTTATTTAGGAGCCTCTTCTTTTACATCTTCTGCATCATAAACCATTGTTAATTAGTGCTCTTAGATTTATCTTCATGAAAGTAGTATTGTAGGGAAGGACAATCTGGTTCCCCTAAATTAGGAGCCTCTTCCCTCATATATTACATAAGTGAATTAGAAATTGTTGAAATAGGTTTAGTAATATGTACTTTTTTAAATCTTCAAATTTTATCTTCTAAACTTGATTACATCTTATGTCCATATACAGTAGATTTGCCTCCAAGTTTTACAAACCCGGATTGATAATTAAATACTTGTGTTAATTTAGTCAATAAATTAGCTCAACATTTTGGCACCGTTGCCGGGGAGGTAATTATCAACATAGTCAAATAGAAGATACACAAAAACACTAAAAATTTAGCTAGTATACATTTCTCTTAGTGATGTTTCTTTATGCCTAGAAATAGAAATCCTAAAATTAGGTTTCCAAAACAAAACCCCCCAACAAAAACATTAAAAAAAAAAAAAACACTACAAAATCCATTTACACGACAAGATCTAAAAATGATGTTAAAGAATAGGTTACAACACTACTCCATTCTTCAACATTCTTTCTCATCAAATCTTTATTATCGAATAAATTTTCATGTCCAAAATTTCATTGAAGTATATTTTTCAAATCTGGATATGAGTTTACTTATGATCTTGTTACGAAAATGGGTGCACTGGAAATTCTCTTATATTTGAGAGAATGAATTATTTTTCTAAAATAGAATAGGATATAATAGAATAAATAAACAAGTCAAATGAATTCGCAATAAGACTTCCATAATAAATTTGTTTCAAACAATTTCTTCAAATCATTGTTCAATATTCATTTGAAAGGACTACATGGCAAAATGTAGTAAGAACAAGCCTATTTTGGGTAACCATATAGGATAATTTTGAAATCATGTTGTTTTTTTTACATATCTCTTGAAATCTAGTTTTGGAATCCATTTTGAAGTTCTCAATTTATATCACAAATAAAAATGTGATCAAAATCAAAACTAGGTCTCAAGTGAAATGTTGAGGACTTTGAGTAGGATAAACACGTAGCCTATGTGATCCAAAACAGAACTCACACTGCATTATTGCTGAGTGAATTCGGTGACTCAGCTATGAAATGCTTGAGAAAATTGTTGGTAAAAGAGCAGAGACGGAAAGTTGAGTTTGCATAGGTAATAAAATGAAATCCGTTTGATTTTTTAATAATATCCAAAGTCTGAAATTTGCATTTAAGTAACTGGAAGTGTAAAATCTCAGTCGACTATGTAATATACCCTGAGTTGGCAAGTGTTGGCGGTAGTCATAGTTTCAATTGCATAGTGGAATCAAAGATCTACGTTCAAGCTCCAGCTCCAGGTGGGTGAAAACCAACACAAAACTCCAACCACATTAATTCAGTTCAAATTGCATGATGACGGTTGCAAAACACACAGGAAATTAATTTCTTCCCTAAATCTGATTTTCTGAAGAGGAAGATTAACTGCACAGTGGGTTTGCTTACACAAATAATGCATGGTGATATAGCTTCATAATAATGAATGAATTGTTAACTTTGATTCCGGTTCTCCACGCAATAAAATGTTTATTACGGTTTGACTGCACGCTGGAAGTAATGAATAAAAAGTTTGAGTGAAATCTTGAAAACATGTAGTTCGTTGAGCCTAAACTACACCTGTACATGCATTTCTATGATCAAACAGTCAAGTTTCAGCTTCGATGCGTGAAGGAATGTGTCTTTAAAAACATAGTGTGGGCTGATCTTTAAAGATTTGCGTTTATATTTGCTAACGCAAAGCCAAATTTATATTGATTATCATATTTTGATTGAATTAAACAGTGTAGTAGTGTATATAGGTCATGGAGCAATGAAATGACATATGACGATTGTATAAACAATGCAATGTTTTATATTAGTCATTGAATGATGAAGGGTCATAGTTATATACAATGCTGAAGATTGATTTATTCAGAGAACATAACTTTTCCTTCTTTCTTTTTACACACAGTGGGCAAAATGCGTTTCATCCATGTATGGTTTGGGCAAATCCGTTTCATCTATGTGCATAGTGAAAAAATTCGAACCAGAGAGGGGATTTTGAGTTAAGAAGCAATGAAAACATGTTCAAAATGTTTTTAAGATCTTTGTATACAAAGAGCAATTTTTTTTTTTTTTTTAATCAGAGCAATAGACTCCTTTTTACAGTAGAAGGCAGAATACATAAATTAAGGCAAAGAAAAATTGATTTCATTGCTAGAGATGGATTGTTGGTAAAGAAAAAAATCAATTTCCTCTAAGATTTTGATTTCTCAAGAAGCAGCAAACACATGTGCAGTCAAATATAGAAGGAAACGAGTCAACTGCTAGTGGAGGTAACAGATAAGGAATCAGGGACCATATCTTCTAAAAAAATCGAAATTGCTAAGAAGCCATTAGTTTTCGTTGTTTTTCTGAAGCAAACTAGAATGAAATTTGAAAAACAAAAACATGGGTTTTCTTCAGAACGAGCCTAATTAGGCTCTATGCAGGCAATTTTCTCAAATTCATTTCTGTTTGGGATATTTTTATGGTTCTTTCAACCCCTATTTTGCAGATTGCATGGGTAAATGAGTGGCTAAATTGAAAGTGAATGCCTAGACATAAAATTTTTTTGCTTGTTTTAATGAGATGTAAGGGCAGCTGGATATTGGATCATTTGAGTAAAATTGTTGATTTGGGAGGGACATGAATACTGTGTCGGAATGTATTGCAAAATTCAAGTTTTATTTGTCGTTTGAAGCTGCTCATCCAGAATGATATATTGGTAAAGAAAGTCATCCACAAGAAAAGAGAAGAAGTACATGAAAGCATAGATATCCTTTTACAGGTAGCTCAAGAGAAAGCTTCATCTTCAAGGGACAGAGCCATCAGTACATCAGCAGGTCAGTCAACATATAGAAGAGAAAGGTCAAAAGGAAGAAGCAAGCATGAGGACATGCTTGAAGATCAGCAAGGGGGAGATGTTGGCCCTCAATTTTGGTCTATTTTTGCTTAGGGAAACCTACTTAATCCTTATATTTTCCATCACATCCATCTCATTTTGATGTATTGTATGCATATTCAATTGTTTAATTTTAATTTTGCAATTTCTAGAAGTTTTTATGAAAATTGAGTTTCAAGTGCAATTTTGGACTGAATCAGAAATTCCCGTAATAGCTATGTGGATGACATATTTGCAGGACACTTGGGCTCGAATTTGATGCATGGATGGACATATTGGGAACTAGGACTGAGCTAACTCCACTTGGTTCGGTCAAAACAAGCTTTATTAGGCCCGGTCAAGGCTGGTCAAACATGACTAATCACCAGAAAATCCCTAGGAAATAGGGCAGTTTTGAGATTTTATGGGATTGACCATATTTCTTGGGATGAATTGGATGAGTTCGACTTAGATAGGTGGATATGAGTAGATATGAGTGTTAGAGATAATATAGATCAGTTTGTTTCATAAAACCTCTATTTAAAGCCAAGAATTTGATGGCTTTTGTAATGGAATTTGAATGTAACTTTTGTATAATTTGAGTTTGAAGCTAATTTGAAGAACATGTTTCATTTCAATTTGTTGCTCATGCTTGGTTGATTTACTGAATTTGTTGTAGCTGAGATTTCTTCAAGTGTGCAAGGCAAGGGTGGAGGGTCCCTGTTGGAGAGGTAAATCCCCTCTACGGATAGAGGTGATCCCTACTAGCCCAAAGGGGGTCTAGCAACAATCAATCAATGCTACTCTGCAAGTTCCTAGTTGTAATTAACAAGTAGGTGAAGGACACTTACTTGGATTCCAACGCTATGTTTGATGAAGAGATGATCCTCTCACTCCTTCGCTCCAGCCGATCACAATCCTCCACTATCTTCGCGGATGGACACCTACACAAGCAAAGAGAGAACAAACACAAGCGTAAAATCTACTAAAAACAACCATACATCAGTCAGGAAAGATGTAATTCACATTGATCATTCATAAAACAAATGGGAATGAACCATAACAGTAGTCATCTGTCTTTATTAATCAGAAATAGAGTAAGGTACAACCAAAGTCCTGACGCTGAGTCCTTCTCTAGAGGGTCCAGCCAGCATGTCTCATCAGCATTCACCTTTGAAGTAGATCTCCCAAGTCAAAGAGGTCTCTCTCTCTCACATACAAGGCAACAAACTCATAACCTTCCTCAAAGCTCTATAGCAATCCTCACACAACACACCAAATGCCTACAAAGAGCAGCACTAATGCACTAAGAATTCCTCGATGTCAAAGTCTATATGTTCCAAACTAGCTGCTCATGGAAATGGTCGAGGCTTATAAAGGAGAAGGATTCTCCATGAATAGTGAAAGGGTGAGCTTTCCCCCAAGAAAAGTGGATGGCCAGTCGAACAGACATGCCAAAGAAAGGATGGCGACCTTTACAAAGCTAACAGCCAAGTCTGGAGTCATCTGGAAGGCCGGCTGTTAGAACAAACTCGCCTAAACAGGATCAACGCGGGTGAAAAACTGGGCTGGCGCGCTGGCATCGCAACTCAATTACAGAGGAGGTCTGGTCAGCGCGAACTGATGCAAGCGGAGGGCGTGCTGTTTATGAAATTCGACCAGCGCGGAAAACACGTGTGCTTCCGCGCTGGCAGCGCACCAGTTACATTGTCATCTGCCAGTCAGCGCGGTTATTTTAGGAACAGTCGCGATGACCCAATAAACTTAGGCAAAGAGGGTTTTTAGCCATTTCAGAGAGCATGAGCATGGTGGATATGATTTAATGACATAGTAGGGAGAATGACAAGGTGACAATGACATTTTACTGTGCAACAGATGCCCCCTAAAGCATGAAGCCCGAGAGAGTGGGAGGGGTGAAATGCTTTACAAGACTGCTGGACCGAAACACCACCAGGAAGAACCTGCAGGCAGATACAACTGATATTTCAATTACATGTA
>APFE030187016.1:0-13008 GCA_000404065.3 Pinus taeda | reverse complement strand
ACTCCTGCGGTGCCCTCCTGTGGCGCCTCCTGCGGCGACTCCTGCGACGCCTCCTGCGGCGACTCCTGCAGCGCCTCCTGTGGCGCCCTCCTGTGGCGACTCCTGCGGCACCTCCTGTGGCGACTCCTACGGCATCTCCTGCGGCGCCTCCTCACTTCCGCAGCTGCAGCGCTCGAGAGATCACCCTTCACAGATTCACTTTTCACTTCACTTTCATATAGATCACACTTTTGAAACAATAACCCAATATTTCAGATCTTAAGATATTCAACCCAAAAGCATGCTTAAGCCAAATGATCTCCTTTGCTTTATATAGGCAAGCTCTTCCTCAAATCATGGATCATGGGGCTCAATAATAATAATAAAATAAAACAATACCATGGGCCAAAACCATAACAAACCAATACCATCAACTCAATACTGGGGATCAACACATCTGTCGAGATGCCATGGTCCAAAAACCATAGGTTCAAATTCCAAGGACTAACTACCATGGACCAAAGGTAAGTTTTCCCACATGAAATAAACTTTTCTCTGCATAAAATTCCGTGAACTTTTCTCCACATGAATAAACTTTTTAATTCATCATATTGAGAGCCATGCCATGGGTGTTGCCATCAAGTACAACATCTATAACATATAACCATACCAGAAACATAATGCCAACACCTCGATGACAAATCATCATTTGATTCGATTCCCATCTCCATCGTATTGCATATCTGCCACACCATCCGTTCTCCATCATGTAATAGTCCATAATTAAACTCTATCATTGTTTTTAAGGGTCATTACCATAATGTGACATATTTTTTCATGTCTCTCCAAAACCCTCACCATCTACTTATTCCATGCAAACCCGTAGTTCTTTTCACCATACTCGCAGTCAATCCATTTCATAAATCTGAAGGGGAAATTCTGAAGGTTAAGGAATTTTGCGAAGAAGAAGACATGGGACTCATTGTCAGGTCAGAACTGCTAGGAGAAAAATATATGGAAGGATACCCACAACTCGAGGAAATGCTACAGAAAGCTCGACAACTCAAATTCATTGAAAAAATTGATGGTTTTCATAAAGAGATCACAAAATCATTTGCTAGATCTTTTGATGGTATAGAGGTAGATATTAGAGATATTAAGTTTGGCAGTAGTCTATAATGCGACTTTTTGAAAGCTTTTCTGTCGGATTTTTCTGGTCAAAATCCGGCAGCAATTTATTGGAATCCCAAGTTTGATAGCTAGTTTCTGCACAATCAATGGCTCCCAGGGGTTTTCCAGGGCGCTGAATCCAAATATGCAGTTAAAAAACCATTTTAATTGCTAAAAATCAAGATTTAACCTCATTTCTTTCGCCGGATTCCGTCACCAGAATCTCCAAAAAGTCGCATTATAGACAAATCCTTAAGTTTGCAGTAAGATAATCCTTCATAAAAAAGGCTACAGAACTTCCCAGACATGGTGAAATATGGTTAAGAAACAAGGAATTCCACAGTGAATCATGGAAAGTAATCCTCAAGAACGCAGGTATGGATGTCTCTATTTTTTGAAAAGGAATTCCAATTTCAGCTCTTAAAAGTAAATGGAGAAGCATGATTCTGATATTACAGAAATTTATCACCTGTGAGGGGAGATTCAGGTGCATGTATGTCTACCATATATGTTTATTGATGAATTTCATAAAAAATGGAGAAATCAATCTTTCTTCCTTCCTTCTAAATAGTTTAAGAAGGATGGCCTCCAATGTGTAGAAGAAAATAGAATTCAAAGACACAACCATGTACCATCATAGGTTGATAAAGATACTGATTGAGTTTCATATAAAAGGCATAGGAGATACCTGGGAGGATTTCCTCATTAGAAATCATTTTCAAGAAGCACTAGAGTCACCAAAACAAGATAATGTTAGAAAAAGCAGAAGAAATAAGATTGTTATAGTTATTGAAGACAAACCTGAGTCTTCATCACAAAAAGATGATGAAAAACTAATATCTAAAGAACTGAAAAAAATCAGGAAACAAATCAGAGCAAGAGGAAAGGCAAGAAAAGAGAAAAAGATCACAGAGAAAGAGAATGTAAGTCATCCACAACCTAGAAGAAGCTCTAGACTCCAAGGGATGGTAAAGAAAACACCATCAAAAGGGACAAAATTCATAAAATTAGAGGAGGAAACCCCGGAAATTTCTCTTGTTAACATCTCTTCTATACATAGTCCTCAAAAATCTCCTGACCATCATTCTGAAGGTAGCCCAAGTAGAAGATCTCTAGGCATAAACCCAGTAGAACAAAAAATAAATGATTATATAGAATCAATGGAGAAGAAAAGTTCCTGAATGAATCCATAATCCTCTGTCAATCCAGAACCGTCTGTCAATCCACAAGAACCTCTAATTGACTCTCTCAAATAGGAAATCTATAAATTAGAGATATTGAACAAACATTTCAAGAAGGAAAATGAAACCTTGAGGGAACAAAGTAAATTGGACAAGGCTATTCATGATAATACCATTCTGCATCTACTGACTATGGTATAAGAAAAATAGGAAGTTGAAGAGGTAGAATAAAAGTCTGAATAGAACAGTCATCAACATTAAATATAGGCTTCTTATGAGGAAACCCAGAATGGGAGTCACTTCAAAGAAGAGTAAAAGAAGAAAATTAGATGTACTAGCAGAAGTGTCTGAGCAAATGCATTAGAGAAGAAAATTCACATTTTTGGCAAATTGCATGAGGACATGCAATGATTTTGCAGCGAGGGTATGTTGAACCTAAGAATTACCTTCCCCTTGACATTTATTCTCACCTTTTTCTCTCAATTTCTCACAAAACTACAGATCCAATCAATGATAAATGCTAGATTTTGTCATCGGAAAGCATTAAAATTATCACCATATTATATTTTCATGTTCTTGCTATTTTGATATATTTTTGCAAATTAGCTACAGAACACAGCCTATTTTGCAACTAATTGTGGCTTGCATAGCTACTCTCATGGTTTGGCAGGTTACAGATGTCAAATGAAGTACTGGGCCACATGGGCATCTCTAGAATCATCTCTACATGGATTCTGTCCACTCATTCGATCCAGATCGAAAGAAAAGCATGCCTAAAGTCTTGGTCAAAGATGGAGTCAAACACATTATCTAGTAGCAATAGGACTCTTGGTATTTCGTAGTTGATCATGAGTCTAACTGTTTTGTTGAAGAGTTAATGCGGAGTAAGCCACTTGTAGCTGATCGAGAGTTCAAGAGTAAGTGCATATCAGGCCACCTGTAGCTGTTCAGAAGTCTAACGATCTCATTACAATTCGAACTAATCCATTTGTAGCATGTCTTTCTATAAATAGTCATGATAAGATTCGGATTAAGCCACTTGTAACAAGATTTTGTCTTAATAATTTATGTTGTTTTTCTATAAATATTAGCTAAATGAGACCGAGAAGCACTTAGAAGTTAAGGAGCGATTACAAGCTTTTTGTTACAAGACTCTGTTTAGACTTCATTTTGTTGATAATACAAACTCTGTTTTGTCAATGGTGGTTTAAAAGTGCATCTTTAGTTAGCTATTATCCAGCCACATCAGTGGCAGAGGGCCCCTACACTGAAGGAGGTTTTTACTTGTTTTCATTTTAATTTCTACTACTCTATTTTCTACAAGTCCATTTTCTCTAGTTTTGTTTCATTTCAGCTTTGTAACCAATATTGTAAGGGTAAAAATCACAACTGTGCAAGTCTTATTCTTCTGAGATATTATGTGAGAAATGACTAAATGAACAATGAAGACATGAGAATACACAATTGTTTTAGCTTCTTACTATTTTTTATTACTCATTTTAGCATAGAATTGTCAATTAGCTGTATTAATAGGTGTTCTCAAAACCATTTCGAAATGATGACAATTCTAACTTAATTGGTTGAATATCCAATGCATACAGTGATTGAGTTTACTTAGTGTATTGTTAGTTTTACAAACTGTCATCTTTTCTTTTATGTTTTCAGGTCATTACTTAGTTGCATCACTTGACATTCCAAAAGATCATTTCAAGGAGATTGATTTTATCAGGTTCCAAGATTGAATGGTTGAATGGCTAACGAATGCAATTATTGAATTACCCTCTGCATCAGTATTAATTTTGGTTTTAATAATTAGACCCATGGATTAGTAATAAATGGTAGATTAGGACTAATTGGTAGATTAGCACTAAAAGGTAGATTAAGACTAAATGATGGATAAGCTAGATACTTTGTTTTTTTTTTTTTTGATTAGGCCTTAACTAGTCAAAAATGATTCTTGGTCCATTTCTTTAGGATTTTAGACTAACATAGGAACCTATCCTTTCCTTGAAAACTCATTATATCCCTGTAAATTTCTCATAGACTGTATATTCTTAGACATCAAAGAATAGAAACCCTTGAATGCAAACATAAAATACAAAACAACAAATTAAGAGAAAAGTTAAATAAGCAGATATAGTGCATCGCACTTCATCAGTCTACAAACCTCAGTTGATAATTCATGCAAGAAATTTAGGACACTAAATTGACTAAATAGTTGCCTGGAAGTGAAGGAAAGGAGCTTATTAGAGGGCCTTGAGCATAGCAAGTCAAGAATATTGGGCATCCTGCAGCTCTGCAGTCCCACATGACCCCCCGCAGTTCCTTATGGGCCCACCTTAAGGAATTAAAAGAGGGAAACATGTCGATAGTGTTAAAGCACTGGTGAGGGCAAAGGCCGATTTACAGTGAAAATCACTATAAAACCAAGGGAAAATGGACCCCCCTGCAGTCATGCAGCTTCACAATGAATCCCGCATATCATCCTTGTCAAAGCCCCTCATCCTGTAGTCTCGCATGGCCTCCATAATCCTTGATGAGTCATCCTTAAGGAATTGTAGCTGGGGAGAATCACTGATATAATGTGAAATCGTTGGGGAGGGCCAAAAAAATTTAACAAAGGAATTCCATGAAAAACAAAGGTTAGGCCACCCTCTTCTCTCTCTTACAAATGGTGGTATGACACATCGAAAATGGGCAATCCCACATCCCATAATATTGCATTATCGATGATAAATGGGGGTCACCACTATAAACCATTGAAAAACATTGATATTGCAATTTAATGCAAAGTTTCTGAGGAGGACCGAAATTCATTAACAAAGGAAATGCATGTGAAAACAGGGTCGAGAAGGCCTTTTTCTCTCTCTGATTACAACCACATGGTGGCATATGGTTTCTCCTCAGAGATGACATGGCAACTAATGTCATCAGTAACGTGGCAGTACGGGTGGACACCTGTCACTCAGTTTTGGTGTTTTCAGGGGTCAAATAGGGCCATTTCTGGGTGACATGTGGCAGTGATGATGTCACCCCACAGATCGGCGATCAATGATCGCAAAAAGTAAAGTTCATTCCCACACCGATATCCCTCCCAACCTATGATTGCTATTGTGATAAGGGAAAGGACCCCAGATGCGATGTTTCATAAGCCATATTTCATAAAGTTTTCGCGTCTGTGATATCGACTGATACGGTGTAAGAGGAAATCAAAAGGTGATTCAAGTTATAAAACAAAAAGGCCCCCACACAGTTGTTGATAACCTTAGCACCCAAAGGACTAAGCCCCTAGTTCCATCTCTTGGTCATATGAGGATAGTCACACAAGGGGCTATAATAAAGTGGGGCTAAGAGGGAAATAAAAAATTGCTAGTTTCGCATGTTTTAGAGGTAATAAAGATCGTGCCTGAGAGATTTCTCTGTTACAGCACATCAAGGCGCTAATAGTGCAGGACAATAATTTAAAGGGCGTGATGGGTCGGTAGCTATGGTTTTAAGAAGAACATATGGTGCATTCAAAGCATTGTATGGGTTCATCCAAAAGAAGCCCACTGTGACACGGGTCTGGGAGTCAACGCCGAATGAAATAAGGGCAGAAAAGTCAGAGGTTGGTGAAGCAATGCACAAATCCATGTCTTAAGTAGAACATATCCTACAACAGAGATGATCATAGGATGGGCAAGAAGATATTTGTATATTTTTCATCTTAGGGTTATTTATTTATTGTACTGTAACGTGCCTCCTTTCTTGAGGTATTTAATTCTATAATATTTTGGGCCACATAGCCATTTATGACTGAGATAGCTAGTCGACCTGACAGCTAGGTCTAGACTAGACATATTTTGTTGTAATGAATGTTCTTTCTCCCCTCTCCAGATAAATAGGGGAAAGAAAAACTTAGAAAAAATTCAGAAATTCTAGAGAAAAAGCTACATGCTATTTTCAAACTATATCTCTTTGTAATATAGATCTTTTTCAGAATATCAAGGATATGGTGGTGATTACCCCTTCAAGAATTATAGTATGTGTTCCCTCTATTAAAACCCATTTTATGTTCATATTTCTTCTCTATACTCATGCAATTATAGCTACTAGAAATATTTCAAGCTTCCTCATATATTTATTGTATTGATATGTGAATGCAAGTGCCTGTAATTATATCACAGATTCACTTGTCTCAATATTGTTGATGCATATACCTTTTTTTTTTCCAAAGAAAAATCGAAAACTTTTTATTAAGAACATAAAAAGTTTTACATTGCACATGCAGGTGCATTCCTTTACAAAATCTGAGAGAAACTCATGACTGTTTTTATAAAAAAGAAAAACGTTGTCTTTTGCAACCATTCCTTCACTGTTTGATGCGCACGCTGATCTATTCGCCTCAGGTCCGAGGTATGGGCCGCGTTCCGTTCTATGAACATAAGACTGTTCACAATGGTATTTTAAAACAGCAAATCCAACCTCTTCAAAAAAATTAAGGGAGACAGCCCGTCAGCAACGAGGAGCTGTAACGCTATTTCTTAAAGAGGGAAAGCAAATACAGAGGAAATGAAATTTAAAAGAGAGGGAAGACGTAAAGAAAAACGCCCAGAAGCTAGAGGACCCGAGTGAAGGGCGGCTGATCCGTTCTGCTGGTCTGGTCTTGTGCCTCTTCAATGATCTTCCAGCTGCCCAGGACCTGTGAGAGACCATCTTTGGAGAGTTTGTCTGCAAGTTCATTCTTTTCGCTGAAGATATGCCGAAGAGAGAAAACGTGAAAATGAGATTTGAGCCTCAGAATTTCTCCCAGGATTTGTTTTAATATTAAGTTTCTGTAGGTACTTTGACCATTAACCCATCTGATCACGTTTTGTGAGTCTCCGTAAATTTGAATTGAAAAGGTGTGCCTTTGAATGAGCCAACAGATAAGGAACTTTAGAGCCAGAAGTTCGGCCAAATTGTTGGAGCCTGTTCCTAGACCCACAGAGGCTTTTAAAACATGAGATGATGATTCGAAGATGACCAACCCTGCTCCAGCTATATTGTTTTGAGAAGCGCCATCAAAAAAAGCCCAGGGGATTCCTTCTGTGATCTGTAAATCTGGGATAATTCTTTGAGATTGGCCTTCCTTCGGTTCAGGGATACAGGAAAAAATGGCAGTGCTCTGAGATGCAGTGATAGCTGAGGGGGTACTCTTATCCTGGAAGATACTCTTGTTTCTGGCTATCCAGATGCCCCAACTGATAATGAGGGGGAGATTTCGCAGATTCCCATTTGGATGAGATTGCCACCACTTCTGCCATGCTTCTTGAACATTTCTACCTTCCCATTCAAGTTTTTTGTTCAACAGTTTCCCAACCTCTCCCCAAATATGGATAACTTCTGGGCACCTTAGGAAAAGGTGATTAATTGTTTCTGCTTCTGATTTGCACATGGTACATCTCCCAGGCCCATGCATGAATCTGGCTTGCAAAATGTCCCAGGTTGGGATTTTGCTATTTAGGATGCACCAGAAGAGAATTTTTGACTTTGGGGGGCTCTTAAGTTTCCAGAGCTGCTTGGACCACCATCCCGGGTTCCCCCAACCTTTCCTTGACATAAGGAAAGTGTAACCATGCTTTGGAGCATAATCCCCAGAATCTGAGTGAGCCCAGATTAACTCATCCTGACTGTCACTTAGCCGAACATTCGATCTGAATAGTTCCTGTGTAAACGCACTCCATTCGTTCCTCCACCTTTGCTCTAGATCCACTTCATCTCCATTCTTCCAGGCTTGGCCCCAGATAGATGATGCACCTGAACTTGCCACTTGATTTAAAAATAAAAGCCCTTTTTCCTCTAGCTGCTGAACCAGGCCTGGGGAGAGAGCATAGTTTTCGTTACAACCGATCCAGGGATCTTTTCCTATCTTTACCTTTTCTCCATTTCCAACCTTCCAAGCAAGTCCTTGTTCAATCACCTTAAAAGACTCCAGTGTTGCTTTCCATATTGCCGACACTTTCTTATGGCTCTTTACTGGGTTCCTGATCCAGGCTTCTAGGGGAGTAGGGTCAATATATTTTCTCTTTACTGTTCTGGTCCAGAGATTTTCCATTTTAATGAGGTGCCACCCTGATTTGGCTGCTAATGAAAGCCTGAAATCAGGAAGGCTTTTTATCCCCCATCCGCCCCATTCTTTTGGCCTTGCCACTTTTTCCCAGGCAACCCAAGGGAGGACCGATGATTCTTTTGATCCTGCCCACAAAAATCTGCTACAGATTCTCCTAATTTTCTCCAGCACACCTTTGGGTACCCATGTTAGGGCTGCCCAGTAAACTGGGATGGCTAATAACACGGATTTTATCAGGGTCAATCTACCTGCCCTGGAGAGCCATTTAAAGCTCCAGTGGCTGATTTTTGCTTCAATCTTAGCAATAAGCCAGGACTAGTCCTCCTTCCTGTAATCATTTGGCTTCAACCAGAAACCCAGGTACTTAAAAGGAGAGACTATGTTACACATTTCAAAAGGGAAATAAAAACTGAACTGCTCCTTTTCTATTCTATTTAGGCCTTCCACTATGATTTGAGATTTTCTGGGGTTGATCTACATACCTGTAGCTTTCAAAAAGAGTTCAAAAATATTTTTTAACTCTTTTAATTCATTTATGGAGCCGTTAGTAAACACCAAAATATCATCTACAAAGAGTAGGTGTGAAATGAACATATTTACCGCTGCCTCTATACCTTTTATTTTACCTTCCCTCCTGCTTTTATGGATCAGCTGGCTTAGACCTTCAGCCACTAAGAGAAAAAGTAAGGGGGACAAAGGGCATCCTTGTCTCAACCCTTTTTGTCCTTTAAAAAAAGGGGTGGCAGCTCCGTTTATGAGGATTGCATAACTGACATCTGTGACACGCCCCATTATCCAGCTGATGAAGTCCACTTTGAAGCCGAGGTGTGTTAGAAGCAAACGGATATATGACCAATTTACCCTGTCGTATGCCTTTGATAGATCAATTTTGATAACAGCTCCCTTCTTGTTTTTCATCTTCACACTGTGGAGAACCTCCTGAGCCATCCCTATTGCTTCATGGATTTGCCTCCCATTCAAAAATCCAAATTGTTCCGGAGAGATGTGCCTTGAAAGAATTGGTTTAATCCTGAGCGCAATCACTTTTGCAATTACTTTGTAAATGCTGTTGCATAAAGAAATGGGTCTAAAATCCTCGAAAGTTTCCGGTGCTTCCTTTTTTGGGATGAGAGCAATGAAAGTTGCATTGAATGGGCTGTACATTTCTCCCTTTAATCTTGACTCCTCCACAACTTTTGTGATTTCTTCTCCTATCTGTTCAAAAAAGTGCAGGAAGAGTTCTACTGACCAGCCATCCGGCCCGGGGCTTTTCTCTTTTGCCATGGATTTTATGACACCTTCCACTTCCTCTTTCGAAACAGGTTCCATTAGGGAGTCCGCTTCTTCCTCCTCCACATATCTGTGAAAGCTTTGCGCAGTTTGGATGGCTTCCGCAATGGTGATCTCGCCATTGTCTTTGAAAAGGGATTTGAAGTGGTTCACTCCCAGGGATGAAAGAGCTTCAAAGGTCTTTGCCTCCCTTCCTTCTTCGGTCATTAATTGCCAAATGGTGTTTGCGCTTTTCCTTCCCTTTGCATAGTTGTGGAAGAAACTAGTGTTTTTGT
Organism: Pinus taeda; assembly: GCA_000404065.3. Lineage (NCBI taxonomy): Eukaryota > Viridiplantae > Streptophyta > Pinopsida > Pinales > Pinaceae > Pinus > Pinus taeda. Next base: position 3,022 of record APFE030187016.1, on the reverse strand, counting down.
CCCCTGCTTTCAGCCAGATAGCTCTACTTTTAAGTCTCCATTCTTCCTCTTTTGCCAGCAGGATTTGATTCTTATGCTTTTCCAGATCTACAATTTTCTTTTTTGATTCAAAAGTCGCGTATCCATCCTCTTTTATGCTTTCAAGCTTCTGGAGTTCCTCTGAAATCTTGGTAATCTCCTCGTTCTGCTTTAGTTTCCTGTCCTTTGCCCATAAAATTGTTGCCTTCTTCAGTCTTTTGAGATTTTCCATAAAGAGAAATCCCTTATTCTCCTGTGATCCTCTGGCAGCATGTATCCATGTTTCTTGAAATAATTTGTTGTAAGATTCTTCTTGAAGCCACGAAGCATTGAATTTGAAAGGTGCTGGAGGTTTTGGGGGGACTTTTGCCAGCTCAAGAAAAATCGGAAAGTGATCCGAAGGGCCCCATTCTTCCACCCATTGCCTGAATAACGGAATAGCAGCTGTTAGAGCCTCATTAATTAAGAATCGATCTAGTCTCTTCGCCACCCTGGCCTCTCCGACTCTTCTGTTCCTCCAAGTTGGTTTCAGCTTGATGAGATTAGCTTCCAAGAGGTTGTTTGAGGCTAGAGCATTTATAAAAAAGTCTGATTGTGGATCTTCTCTAGCAGCAGGACCCCAGGCTTCCGCTCTGCCTAGGGAGAAGTTTAGATCTCCTCCCATCACCAAATAGTTATTCTTCATAAAGGATTTCTCCAACAGATCGTTCCAGAAAGAAATTCTTCCTTGACATGGCCCATAGATGTTAATGATAGTTAGAGAAAAATCAAAATCAGTGGACTGACATTCTATCCCCAAAACTTGCTTCATGCCCCACTGGTTCCAGATCTTAATTTTACCTGCTCTGATTCCAACAGCCAATCCTCCTGAGTGGCCGTCGGAATCTATTGCTGAAAAATTCCATCCTGGAAGGAGAGCGTTAGGCATTGATTCGATGTCCGCCCCTTTCCCCAGAGTCTCCTGTAGAAGTAAAACGTCCGCCTTTGAGTTCGTCACTATCTCCTTGAGAGCCAGTTTTTTGGGCTTACTGGCCAAACCCCTACAGTTCCAGGAGGAAATTATCATTTGTAAACAGAAGCTGGGGCTTTCACTGCTCTAAGTGCCCCTGTGATTGATAGTTGTTTCCCGTCTGCTACATCGTGGATGGCCTGGACTTGTGCCACAGAGAGCCTTGATTTCCTACCCCATTTTTTCCCCTGCTGGCTTAGGGAGGTAGATGGCTCGATGCCCCCCACAACAGCAATCGGATCCTGCTTATTTACAAGAGAGCGAAGGTTGTAAGGGCATGAAGGCTGCTGAGGCAGAAAAGGGGATTCTAGACGATGCCCAAAGCGGTTCAAATCCAGGGAAGGGATAGCTTCAGATAAGCTATCAATACAAGGTTTCATAATGCCCACATCCACCTTTTGATTGGTCTGGATTGGGGTTGGGCTTGGTGGGGACACATCAGCAACCTTCTTTGAATCCCCTGAATCCAGACCCGCTTCAAGCGGCTCCTGCAGTTGTGCCTGGGGGTCTGCTTCCTGGTCCTTGCTCCTTTGCTGCATATCTACCTCCAAAGATTTCTCTTCCTGGGTTGCTGATTTCTCCTTATTTGGTTGATCCTGAGTGTGCTTGATGGTCTTATCCAATCTCACCAACAATTTCTGGGACCTTCTCCTCCGACTCCCTAAGGGGCATTCCTTCACCAAATGCCCATACGCATGGCATCTGTGGCAGCAGAATGGTAGGTATTCGTAGTCCAAAATTTGTTCAAACTCATATTCCTTATATTGAAGGATGATTTTCTCTGCCAGGCCTCCGCTGGGTCTAAGGTTTACCAGGATCCTCGCCATTGCCCTGTTGTGAGTTTCCTGGAAGGACATGTCTGCCTCCAAGTATGAACCCAGCCGGTTCCCCATCGCCTTAAACACTGATTCAACCCAAAGGTATGAAGGCAGCCCTGGCGCTCTAACCCAGACCGGGAAAACATCAGCCTTTTCATGGATAGCATCAAAAGTGGGGCTCCAGTTTTTGAGCAGCACCGGAATGTTCTCGATCGACCAATGCCTCTTCAGTACCCATTCAGCTGCCTCTTTGTTCTCAAATCGAACTGAAAACAATCCTTTTGCTAAGGTCTGCACTTGAAAATCTCTGATTAAGTCTGAATGCCACTGCTGCATGCCCCAGGTTTGGATGAACACAGGCGAGAGTTTCTTCCCTCTAACTCTGCCTACCAGAGTGCATTCAGCGACCTCCAAAGCTTCTTCGATCTGGACATCCATGCCCAACACTAGATTCCTTTCTGCTCCTTGGGATTTAATCAGTTTCTGCTTTTTCTTTTGCCCTTCTGCTGGTTTTGCTTCTCTTACAGGGGCTCTTGGGACTTCGTTCCTCAGCTGCCCTCTATGCACTTCTGGCCCGGAGATCTGGGGGAAAAGATCTGAATCCAGGCAAGTATCGTTCAGAAGCGGCAGAGGGTGATGATGGTTTTCGAACAGAGGCTGATTTGTTACCTGGCCTTTCTGGATTGAAAACCTGTCTGCTTCCCTAGGCACCTGAGGGTCTACGGGAATCTGTAGCCCCCTCACCGTCTCTTTTGAGCATCCCCTGCTCGATCTATGGATCTGATGCTGTTTCTTGCCTTCCAGATGCTTTAATACCTTCTCAAGTGAGTCCTTGGCCTTGACTGAGAGGGTGTGGGTCGATCTGTCGGAGTCCGAGCAATACGGGGAAGGTGTTGGGGATTCCACCGAGCCAAAGAACCGAGCAACGTTCTCAGATGTTGGGTCTTCCCCCCAGACAGAGAGAATATCCTCCTTCGCTGGATCGAGGTCGATGCCCTCCTCCGGACTCACCATGATTGCTGAGCAGGTTATGGAGCTTTGTCGGCTGGTCGGTCGTTGAGAGAAACGATGTCAGAAGAGACCGAATCCTATTCCCCAATAAAAAAATATCAGACTTTTTGCCGTTGCTGACCTTCGGATCTCTGATCTTCACAGGCCGTGGGCCTCCACCAATCCA
>APFE030187010.1:5021-21453 GCA_000404065.3 Pinus taeda | reverse complement strand
AGATAAATAATGAGACTTCAAAGGAGTGCCATTTTCAAACCAGTTGACCAAATGAGGCGAAACAAGCGTCAATGGGAAACTTGTAAAAAATCGATTCTAAGAAAACAATCAAAACAAGAATCCAAAGAAAACTAAAAATTAACAAAAGCATAGGACAATCAACTAAAATAAAAATCCAAAAAGGCGTTTAGCCAAATTTTTACAGAAAGGGTCCCCATTATTTGAAGTAAACACATCAATAATGGGGGGTTGTGTTTTTACCACAACAATGGCGACATGCGGGAGAAGAACCAGTTATCTTTGTTATGAATGAGATTTTCCAAAAATTAAAGTAAAATAATTTAAAGAAGAGAGGATTATGCTTGAAATGCTTGACTTAGTTCATTAGTCTGAATAAAAACCAGAATCATCTAACTGTAATTTTTCTTAAAATTCCTCATAAATTAAAATATTTCGAAACTCTATATCAGTCATTAATTAGCTGAAGGGATAAAGCAGGGGTCTCTTTACTTGGTTAAAAATAACTTTTCTTGACTGATAATAAAACTTTGAAAGATCTTAATAAAATTTTGAAATCTCAAAATGATTACAATTTGATGAAAAAGAAATTTTTTCAGATTTTATGATACTTTGCCAACTTCTCGACTGGTAATCTCTCCCTTAAATATGTTCACCTTTATAATAAGAAAATTAAACTCTATTAAGAGATTTAAGAAAAAGCTAATAGGTATTTATTAACAATTTTTTCTCCATGAATGCTGACCATAGTTAGGTAACAAGAAGGCCTTCCATATAAATCACGGCAAAGTCACCAAAATCAAAACTGAAAATAAAAAGAAAAGAATTCTTATGCTAAAGTGAGAAAAGAAATCAGCAAACAAAAATAAAAATAAAAACAAAGAAATCTCTAAAAATGGAAAAGAAAATCCATGTTTCGCAAGATAAACTCAAACAAGAATGTTTATACCAATGCCTCAACAATATGAAGAAAAAGAAAGTAATCATGTAATCATTCCTTCTTATGTTGAGATTTAGAAAAATCATACCTTGCAGGGTTGTAAGTGTTTTTTGGCTCTTTTGGATAGCAGCGACGATTTCAATTCAGCCACAATGAATACTTTCTATCTACTATGAATCTTCTTGTTTCCAAGCATCATCTTAACCATTTTCTAAAATAGGAATGCTTAAAGAAACAGATTAAAGGTTCAGAAACTTCCTAGTGTAGCTTTTTCGATGAAGATTATCGCTGCTTATTGAAATAAAGCCAGGAGAAGGGTATGGCCTTTGAAAATATGGTTCAGCAGAAGATTGAAAAATTTTATGAAGAGCTGCAAAACAGAGTTTTATATCAGCGTAATTTAAAAACAAAAATGAAACTAGAGTGATAAAATGGAAATTAATGAAAGTGGGTACATGAATCTTACCATTGGATCATTGCTTTTGATCTTACCTGAAAGGTATCAGTTTCTCCAAAGTGGTTGACTTCTTATTTTAATTAACATTAAAAACATGAAGAAGTCAAACTAACCAAAATCATATAACCCCAAAATCATTATTTATTTTATTTAAACTAAAGCAAGCAGTAAAAATGGAATGCTTAGTGCTCAAGGGAACTGAAATTAAAAGAAATGCATCAGAAATAAAAATGAGAATTTGCAGTAATGACTGTTTCTCAAAATATTATAAGTTTCATATAAACTCCATGATTTTATAAATTGTCCAGAATCAAGACCAAATCCAAAATAATAAAATTTGAATATGAAGATAGAGAGGTCTTGAATTCCATTTTTAATTATGGAATTATATATTTAAAACTAAAATGTATGAGAAATTGAAATGATTTTTTGTATGCTGCAAATTTGTCATCAATTGCCTTTTTCCCATAGTGGTTACCCAAGCTCGTTTTAACACATCGCCTCATCGGATGATCCACACAACATGTTTCTTCACCATGCTTGAATTTTAATTTACAAGACTTCACCTTTTGTTGCTATGCCATATATTGATTAAATGTTAACGGCTTAGAGGCATGCATTGGAAGTTCTCACATCAAATGTTGCAATGGCAAATCGCCGATATGAAAATATGCGATGAGAAATTGTGCTATGAGATAGAGCGATCGTATCGTTAAAGAAATATTGTATCGGGGATTGGGGCATATTTACACTGTGCTTCCCATATCGCGCATTGCACATCGCAGAGTCAGAGATTTGACGTAAGCATAAATAACAATGCGACGAAGCGATTGCGATATCGGCGATTGGCAAACTTTTGGTACCCGATGTAACACGATATGATTCTTGCGATGTCGATATGCGATGAATGACGTGGCTAGTCGGCGATCGGCAACAATATTTGATACGCCGATATGCGATGAAGAGTGGACCCGATAACTTTATGATGAAAATTCAATAACATATCGGATCTGAGACATCGGCCCTTTAAAAGTTATGCTCTTACCATTATTGCGATTAAACGGACGGGATAATTTTATGACTTTGATTTGAATTTCATATTGGGTCCGTAATTATGTGCTCATCGCAATATCGGTAATGTGATTTATCGGAGATCAACGATTTGATTATGGAAGTATACTTCACTTGCAAACCTCTGATTTGTGAAATGCGATGTGGCATATGAGTAAGATAATACATCGGAGGTCTTTGATGAGCAAAGAAATGCTAAGGACTACTTCCGATGAAATCTTATGATGCGAATGGTCTTATGATATTCCTTGGAATTTCAATTGGGTTTTCTAAGTGAATAAAAGCAAAATTAAAAAATGGCTAAAATTCTAATGCATCACAAATAAAATTTCCCTGAGCCTATATTCAAATTTGAATTGGGTTTGTTGCTTACTTTAAGTTTCAAAAATGAATGAAAACCTGTAAATAAAATAGAACACGAATCAAAAATAAACTAAGGAAAAGAGAAACTAATAAGAGATGAGAACGAACTTGCAATTGCGTACCTAGAAGGAAATTGTTTGTAAATTTTACCTGATAAATCTTCAAATTTTTCCTTTGATTAAAATCATCTCATTATTTATTCTAAATCTAAGTGTGCAATCAGCCTAAATGAAATCAATCATTGATGTCTGTGGAATATAAAATTTACCAGAAATAAATATGAAACTATGCTTCCCTTTCAAAGTGAAACAATAATTTATTACCTCTGCTCATTCCGAATTAATCTTAAGAAAAATCTGTATTGTTATAGTGACTGTTCAATAATGTCTTTAGTAAATAAACATGATGCGTTTACAGCATCAGATAATAAACTAAAGGTTAAAATGAGATTAAGCCACTAATTGTAGAAAAATATCAAAACAGATTTAAATGTGTGCACTTGGCAAAATGGGCATCCTTCAAATTAGCTTTTGGCAAATTCCGAGGAAGATAATATGAACTTCATATGATTACCATGACAGGTTAGACTGACTAATAATGATCGAATTAGAATTAAGTTTATCATAGACAGTCATACATTTCATGGGATAATGTGATCATGAAGCTTTATATTCTCAAATCCTTTCCATATAAATTTCACAAGAAAATGTTAGAAGGAAATCTTGAAATAAAGAAAAGTTGCTTTGAGGCAATCGATACCAAGTGCAACTTTAATTGAATTTAATCAAGACATTATTCAAAATAGGCAGAGTAGAAATATCGCTATAAGAAATTTCAAAAAGGAAAGCAAGAATTAAAATTTTCTGATAAGGAAAAATGTTTCCACTGAACATGTATGAGAAGGATGATTGCTTTGTTTTATTTTTTAATCTACAGAACTATTGCAAAATAAATTAACTACATAAGACAAACTAACTAAATTAATTCTACTCCTATTCTAACCATATGCATGAGAATGACTAGGTATAGCCATATTTCCAGTGTAGCCGTTTTCTCATTTTAATCGCTACATGTATGTACAGTTCAAATGTGTGTGATAAAAATACAAATCTAATTAAACTAAGGAAAATAAATATGAAATTAGAATGTACAGTTATTGTTAGGTATTTGATTAAAATCTCCTTCTCTTGAAATTTTCTTTCCAATTGACTACCAATTAGATCATAGAAATGTGGATGGATTTCTATTAAGGATTGAGAAATATTCAAAGGAAGAGATAACAGGCCAGATTGTGAAGATGAGCTTTTAGATTCTTTGACCTAAAAAAAATTGTTAGCGTTATGTACAAATGTTAAATCATTGACAATTTTCCTTGAAGGAAAAATTTCCAAACAATTTTCAAATGAGTCAATGAAAAATGGATGGAAGCCTTTCAAATAAAATGGTAATTTATTAATTGAATTGAATTGCTGGCCAAATTGCAAAAATACATTCTCTTGTTGACATTGCCTTTGAAAAGATAGAAGCTTTTGATGAAACATTAGCATTGATGTGAATTGGAATATTAATATCTTTCGATGCTGATGATTATAATATGAAACTTGAATTTCCCAATCGGGCAATGCATCAATTGAGTGTTTGATAATAAGGTGTTCAATATGCCAGCGAAGAGTGTGAAAATTTTGCAAAATAAAATTAGAAAATAAATCTAAGTTTAAACAAAATAGCTGTGAAAGAAAAACTAAAATGAAATCATTATTTGTACAACTAATGTTACAGCACATTTGGGATCGTTTTGAAATGATTTCATTTTCACAAGGAATGGCCAAAATTATGGAATTTGGGTAATTTCAAATTCCAACTTGTGACATAGAAAACGAATTAAGATTATGAATAGGAATGGGAGTTTGATCCTCATATGAATCATAAATTGGAATGATTTCTTGAATGGTGAAATCATGAAGATAATTTGCTGCTCTAAAATGAGGATTATTTGAGATAATTCCTAAATTGAAGCGTTCTTCATCCTCAGATGTTATTTGAATTTTATCATGAGGATTCTCTTGAGAAAAATTGAAATCAACATCCTCAATATCAGAGTAATTATCATAAATGACCTCACAAGATTCTCTACAATTCCCTTCTATCTCATCCAATATATCAAAACAAGGAGGGACAAGAATTTCATGTTCATCAGTGGCAAAAGAATGATCAATTATTGTTTCTTTATCTTGATAAAAATTTAATGGTAATTCATTTAGATCAGCCTCTTTAACTTCTGAAATATGAAGAGGAAAAATATTACCATTATTGAAAATATTGGGATAAAGGGAAAAGTGTGAACCTGAAATAATGCATTTAAAACTGTCTCTGTTTGAGAGCTCTAGTGCATTATGCTCATTGTAAATTTCAGATTGCAGATCATTACTTTGCATGCATATGCTTTCTTGAAGAATGCCGCTTTGTTGCCCTGATTTTGGCATTTGTTCATCATGGAGAAATTCAGAAATTTGTACAGCAGTTTGCATTTTATTTGCTTTGATCGCTGCTTGTACTTGCTGATTTGCGATTTGATTTTCTGAATTTACTTCAAAGTAGCTTTTTGATTTCAAGGCAGCTTTTTCTCCAAACTTGCTGTTGTTGTCTTCTTGCATTTGAATGGAAATATTTTCTAAGCTTTGTGAAACCACTTCATCACCATTTATTTGCACATCCAAATTGGGATTCTCATTTATATTGGAAGGGGATGGAACAAAGCTTGAATCAATTTCATATGGATTGGGAATGGTTGGAAGAGAACAAATATATTTAAACCAATCTAATGATTCTTCTTTCGTAGGCTTATCTTCATCTTTAAATCTTAAGCAATTCAAATGAAATCGAATATGAAAATCATTAACAGACTCATTTTTAAACCTTCGTAGATATTCAATTTCTTCACATACCTGTTCATAATCGTAGCCGTCGAATTCACAAATGAAAATTGTAACAAATTGATCCCAGCTGTGGATTGAAGCAACTGGAAGAGTTCTACACCAACTTCTAGCTTTTGCCGCAAATGTGAGAGTAAAAATTCTGCATAAAATGCCTTCATCAATTCCTTGAAAATCATATTTTGAAACATTTTGAATAAATTGAAAGACATGGTTAAAAGCAGAAGAATTCCCCTTACCATTAAACTTTACCTGAGACATGAGTCTTACCACTTCGGGTGGAGTATTGGAGGATGCACGTCCATGGATACAACTCCATATTGGAAGTTTAAGAGGAGCCATAAACAAAATGTTAAAATTGAAAAGACTCCAATAGACAAATTTCTCAGGCCCTCCTTCTAGCGCCAAAAATGTTGATGGGTCAAATCTGATGTAAATCTGGAAATTCTGTTGCTGGGCTAAAAAAATGAAAATTCTCATTAAGAATTAAATCCTAAATTAGAATTATAATTGATTCTAGATTAATTGTTAATTATAAACTAAACTAATTATTAATAACCAACTAATATTTAATTAATGATCAAATCCATTCTAATTAAAAACTAATCTAATTAAAAAAACTAATTAATATTAATCTAAATGATATTTAAATTTAAATTAATCGAATTAATTAACTGTTTAAATGATTAATATGATTAATTTAAATTTATTATTAAATACTCATATTAATTTAGATAATTATATATTACATTTTATTTTAAATAATATAATACATTACATATATTAATATAAACTAATTAATATTACAAATACAACCCACCCATATTAACATATCTAATATATATATAAAATACTAACCTACCATATTACCATAACTAACCTACACTATACGTTAAATACACTAACCTCATTCATAATATATGAAAACTTTTAAAACATAACCATATAAACCATTGAACCATTAACGGTTCATATGGTAACGCAAACCATTCCTTAAAACATCGAATTAACCCATGAGCCTAATTTAATGTTGACTTATCGCATCGGCGATCGGGGTATGGAGGTGTCGGGGCTTTTTTTTAAAATGATGCGAAATGTCGATGCGATATATCGCATCGGGGTGATTAAATGAGTTTATCGGGGCTCTTTGAAATTTGTTGCGAATAGAATTCCCGATGCGATAGTTTATTTTTTTTTATATATTTTTTTTGTTTGTTTTAAATTTTAATTTAATTAATAATTATATATATATTTAATTAATTTAAAATTTAATTTTAAATTTAAATTTTCATTTTTTGTTTTATTTTTATGAACATAAGTTTCTAAACTACAGCCACTTGAATGATTGTGTTTTTTAGTTTTAGGATTTGATTTGGAATTTAGAGTGAATTTCTTAAAACCCGATAATTAATAATTTGGTTGCATGTTGAAAAATGTTAGTAAAAACTTACTACGGGTTAATATTTAAAATTAATGCCTTATTGAACTAATTTATTTACAAAATGCAATATTGTACATTTTATACATTTTTAATCCAGGCTAGATAAATAATGAGACTTCAAAGGAGTGCCATTTTCAAACCAGTTGACCAAATGAGGCGAAACAAGTGTCAATGTGAAGCTTATAAAAAATCGATTCTAACAAAGCAATCAAAACAAGAATCCAAAGAAAACTAAAAATTAACAGAAGCGTAGGGCAATCAACTAAAATAAAAATCCAAAAAGGGTGCTTAGCCAAAATTTTTATAGAAAGGGTCCCCATTATTCGAAGTGGTCACATCAATAATGGGGGGTTGTGTTTTTACCACAATAGCTTCTTACCTTCACCCTGCATTCTGTCTTTGCTTATGTACAGCCAGACTTGATCACCAACTTGGAAACTATGCTTAACTCGACGCTTGTCATGTCTTGCCTTGTACTTATCTTGACTTCTTTCCAGCTGTTCTTGTATTGGCTAGTGAATTTCTTGGATTTGTTCAATGAACTTGGTTGCTTTGTCCACATTACTGTGTCCATCAACTGCTATGTCTTTACCAGAGACAAAATCCAAGGGAGACTTTGGTATAAAACCAAAACAAGTCTCAAAAGGATATCTCTGAGTAGAAGAGTGCTTGGCACGATTGTAAGCATGTTGCACATAACACAAATGCTCATTCCAAAGCTTGGGATGCTTGCTGCAATAACCTCTGAGCAACTAGATCACTGTCCTATTGACCACTTCTGTTTGACCATCTGTTTGTGGATGAAATGCTGTGCTCTTCTTCAACATGGTGTCCATCAACTCCCATAGATTTGACCAAAACTTCACAACAAAGCGAGAATCTTGATCAGATACAATAGAAGTGGGTAACCAAAAATGGACCCATACATTCTAAAAGAACAACTTTGCTGTTTGTTCAGCTGTAACCTACTTGTTACATGGTATTAAAATACACATTTTACTAAACCTATCCATAACAACATACAAATAATCATGACCTTTCCTAGACTTTGGTAATCCCCCAACAAAATCCATGGAAACACTTTCCCAAGGACGAGAAGGAATTGGAAGTGGAGTGTACAAGCCTAATTTCCTATTATTGGGCTTGCTTGTAGCACACATAGTACACCCTTTGATATATCTAGAAACTGTCTCATGCATTCTTGGCCAATAACAAAACCTTTGCAATTGTGCAACTGTTTTACTTACACCAAAATTACTTTATATGAGAGAAGTGTGTGCTTCTCGAATTATGTTAACTCTTTTAGTTTGTGGAATGCATAACTTTCCCAAATGATATAAGAGTTGGTCCTTTACGTAATAATCTGATTCTTCTACTTGCTTTCCATGACTTAAAGTCGCATATACATCTTTAAAGTCTACATCTTGAGCATATTGTTCAATGTAACTTTCATGCATTACTGAGTTATGCTTAAGTATAGTAGATGGATTTATGATTGGTCTTGATAACATGTCTGCAACCTTATTGTGTATTCCTTTCTTACATGTAATGACAAGATGAAATTGCTGTAGAAAACCCATCCACCTATAATGTCTTGATTTTTGCAATTTAGTTTGTGAGTGCAAATATTGATGTGGTTGATGATCTATATGTATGATTGTTTCTTTACCCATTAGGTAATGTTTCCACTTTTTCACACTTTTTACTAATGCATACAATTCTTTATCATATGTGGGATAATTAACTACTGCAGAAGTAAATGTCTCAGAATGATAGCATATGGGTTTTCCGGGTTGCATCAACACTGCTCCCATGGCATTGTCATTGGCATCTGTCTCAATCTCAAATGGATGTTGAAGATCTGGTAGTGCTAGTATTGGTGCTGTACTAATTTTTTCTTTTAAGGTGTCGAAGGCTTTCTACTGTTTGCCTCCCCACTTAAACACCTGTTTCAATTTTGTTAAAGCATGCAATGGAGCTGCAATCAACGAGAAGTTAGCAATAAACCTTCTCCAATATTGTGCTACCCCTAGGAAACTCCTAACCTTTGTAGCATATTCGGGTTTACGCCAGTTCACAATGAATTCAACCTTAGAGGGATCTATCTTCAATTCACCACCCCCTACAATATGACCCAAATAATTTAAAGATGTTATGCCAAATTCACATTTTGACAATTTTACATAGAGATTTTCTCTTTTTAAAACATATAAAGTCTGCTTCACATGCTTTACATGGTCTTCCCATGTCTTACTAAAAACAAGAATGTCATCTAAATAAACAATTACAAAATCATCAATAAATGGTCTGAGTACATCATTCATGATACTCATAAATGTAGCAGGAGCATTAGTTAAGCCAAAAGGCATAACCAACCATTCACACAGTCCTTGCTTTGTCTTGAAAGCAGTCTTCCATGCATCTTGTTCTAAAACTTTGACCTGATGATAACCGCTTCGCAAGTCTAACTTAGAAACGTAAATTGCTTCTTTTAATTGATCTAATAAATCATCAATATGAGGAAGAGGATAACGATTCTTGATCGTTATTTTATTTAGTGCTCTATATTCAATGCACATTCTCCACAAACCATCTTTCTTTCTCACCAGCACGATTGGAGATCCACATGGTGATGTACTTGGTCGTATAAACCCTTTATTGAGCAACTCCTGTACCTGCTTCTTTATCTCTGCATTCTCTAAAGCTGACAACCTGTACATTCCAATGTTAGGTAATGGAGCATCTTGCTGCAAATAACTATCATGTACTATTTCTCGCTTGGGTGGTAGACCTTTAGGTTCTTGAAATAGAACATCATACTCTGAAACAACTTTAACTAAATCAATTTTCTGTTTAGAATCACAGCCTTCAAATGCATTGGAATTTTTAGGATCCTTTGCCTTTACAACCATTAGTAAAAACTGCTTACTTGAATTCACAATTCTTTTCATCTGTCCTGAATTTATGAGAGAATAATTACCTTTGAGTTTATGAGCTCTTACAATATATTCTATTCCATCTTTAGTGAGTTGATACTTATTCTCAACTCTATAGAAAATAACTTTTCTATCATACAAGTATGGACTTCCCAAAACAATACCACATATATCCAATGGAACTATATCTAACTCAACCTCATTTACAAATGTTGATCCAATAGCAAACCTAAGTTTACATTGTCTCGTTACTTGTAGCTTTGTTTTATCACACACCCAACCTAATGGATATGGCTTCTCATGAGGTTTTGTTTGTAATCCCAGCTTCTTTACAATTGTTTCAGAAATTAAATTTACTTGTGATCCACTATCAAATAAAGTATCAATCTTATTATGCTTGGAAATTACTCTAATACGAAAAAGCTCATTTCTTTCTCTCTCATTACTTTCATTATCAACAGATTGTGCAGAAAGACTTGTGGACGCTTCAAAATCTTTACCTTTAAGACCTGTGGCTGTAACTGTTGTTTCATCACCTGAATCTAATCCTAAGTCCTTTTGAATAGTAGCAACATTCTTTTTCTCCTTTCCATCGAACTTCTTAGGTTTCAGTTATGGATGCAAAAACCAGCAGTGTGCCTCATCGTGTCCTTCTTTCTTGCAATGAGTGCATGAATGTTTATCCTTCTTTACATTGTTTGCTTTCCTCTCCTTCCATTTTAGTTTCTTCTTTTCCTTTCTCTTGCTTACAAAATATTTAGATGATTCCCCAACCCCTGGGTTTACATTCTTACCTCTAGCTTCTAGATGCGTGGCTTGAACTGATACATCATCTAAGCTAGTGGGATTAAACATGAGAATAGTATGATTTAAATAGCTATGAAGGCCACCTATATACTTCAATAAAGTCTCAAGTGAGTCTAATGATATACCTAGAGTTAAAGCTCTCTTTCTGAATTCCTGAGTATAACTTTGTACACTTTGACCCTTCAATTGCCGAAGAGTTTGCCAACTCATCATTGCCTGCTACATGTAAGCTAAAGGATAGAATTTTTTTTTGATAGCAGAAACAAATTCATTCTAGGTAGAAATGATTTTACCATGTTTTTGTAGATCAACTTGTGTCTTGCCTTCCCACCATACTATTGCAGTTCCTCCAAGTCGAAGGCTAGCCAGCTGAATCTTCTTCCTTTCTGAATCAACATTCTGTACCCTGGAATATACATCAATTTGTCTTATCCAATTATCTACCTTTTCTGCATTGAGTTCTCCATCATAAATTGGCAAATCAAACTTCACATCTAATTTGATTAAGGAAGTTCTCTTCTTCTTCTTAGAAGAGCTAGAAGATGATGATGATGACGAGGATGATGATGGAGGAGATGGTGGAGGAGTCATTCCTCCTTTTCCTTTGCCTTCTAGAAGGGAAATTAGAAAATGTTCCTATGCTCTGTTGTCTAGTTTAGGTGTTGAAGTGCTTCCACCTCGACCCTTCTTAAATTCCAGATACATTTCTTCCACCATGGTTTGGGGTGTCTTAAAACTCTCTATAAATTGAGATTCTGATCCCAATGGAGCTTCTTCTACCATTCTCCTCTGAGAATAGACTTTTCCAATATCTGGATTAACCTCAATAAGTTCTCCTTCTCCTATTTTGAGCTTTAATCTAGTTAGCATTCAAAATCCAGCACAAGCTTGTCTAACCTTAACAAAACCAAATGCTCTGATACCACTTGATCTGATAATGGATGATAAATCAAGAAGAAAAGGCATACAGACTCATGTGCAGGAATGCCTATATTATTTAGTGCAACGGAACAAAAATGTTGTGAATAATATAGAGAATGAACAATTATAAAACATAATAAACACACATCAACACAACAAATATAATGGAGTTCACCATACCCCATGGCTATGTCTCCTGGTCCAGCTTTCAATGTCGACCTCTATATTATGTCTTTAAGAATAGAGTTTATAGGTGTGAGCTCAATCAGAGCCATAACACAACAACAATGATATTACATAGGGGCTTCACTCGAAAACCTCGAGTCTAAAGAGTGCACAGACTCTCCCTCTTACTACCTCTGATCAACTATTCGTAGCTGTGAGTTTTCCTTGACTCTTTGTCTCTCCCCTGTCTTTGAACTCTGACTTCCCTCTGTTTTGTTATTTGGATGGATTTTAAACTTATCAGCCTTGTCTGTTTGCCTTCCCTCTTCGGGCTCTCTGTCTTCCTCTTCTATCCTTTCATCTCCCTGCTGAGCGTTTAAACAATCATTGTAAAACGCTTAAGGCATTGGGGCACAAGTCAGCTAACAGGCGGAAAGACTGGCGGGCACGGGTGGAACCAACCGTTTGACCTTCCCCCGACACAAATATTCAAAACAACGTAATTTTAGTTCCCGAAGGAAATACACAGAAAACATAGAAAATACGACAAAAACGCCAAAGCTGGATTTTAAATTTTATAGTGCTGCATCTATAATCCTCTCGGGCCTACCTTGATTGCGATCGCACATCCACTGTTGATCTGCCTTTAATCCGACGGTTCGAATCCAACCCGAAACGCCAAGTAGTCCACTCAATCTCCACCGTTGATCCATGATCTCCGATCCAACGACTGACAACCATTTCAGGTGGCCTCCTTGCACGGTGATTACCCACCCAAAAAAGCGGTTTTCTCTCTCCTGTGGTGTGCCACACGTCGGCCAATGTATGGAATCGAGCGGAGCCTCTCTAATATCGCTTACCGCCTGAAGCCCGCCCGAAATATCGCTTACCATGGAACTCAATCCTTCACTGTTTTATTTCATAATTCCTTCGGGTCCGTGGTTTGGTCCTTTGGAATCTGCGATACGATATTGTGATCTCCGCCATTGATCTGCGTGCTCGATCAACAGTCCATGTTATCGCTGATCACAGTCGCATTTCCCTTAGGGCCGCCTCCAATATCCTCTGCTGGCCTTCGCCGATACGATATTGCTGATTTAATCTGGGTTGTTGATCTGGCCGATCCGATAGCTCCGGTGCAATGTAACTTCAATCTTCGCTTTACTTGTGTTTCTGCCATTCTTTAGTGTTTTCCTCTGCGATAGTGTTTTTCGATAGTCAATATATATGAAGACTTAGACTTAGAGTTTTGATACAAGATCCATTTTGGATCATTCAACTTCCTCTGCCAGATCTAGATTGATTCCGTGAGAGATTCTTGGACAAGTCACAAATTTGATCGCTTTTTTAGCGATATACCCTTGTCCTAACAAATTCAAATTATGTCTAGAATCTTCAGTAAGCCCACGTAAGAATAAGGTTCTAATAGTACTTATGTCAAATTTATGTTTTGAACTTTGGAGGATGTATAAAAACCTCTCTAAATAATATTCCAAGGTCTCATCATCACCTTGCACAATAGTGAAGATCTCGTCCTGCATTTCTCTAGTTTTACAATATTCCTAATATTTGGTCAAAAATAATCTCTTCATTTTATCCCAAGAATTTATAGTATCTCCTCCTAATCCCATGAACCAATGTAAGGCTGAATCCTTGAGAGTTGCAGGAAATAACTTTAATTTCTAGGCATCTGTAGAGTAATCATAGCTTTTGCATAATATATCAAATTCAAACAGAAAAGAATTTGGATCCTCATGTATCTTACCATGGAAATGAGGAAGAGCTGATGGTAGAATATTCTTCATTTGTGCAACTGTTCTTGAATTCACGACCAGAAACCCAAAGGTGGATTCTTCCTGATTTACCTTATTCTCTCCAGTTCCTTCAGCATGGTCTTCGTTTTCTGCTATTTTTCGTATCTCCAATTGGACCACTCCTAAAAGAATCAGAAGGTTGACTATGGTTTAAATTAGTCTTTTGATCACCACTAGTTTCCTCCTTCCCCTTTTTGGGTTGTGTCACACCCGAACTACTATTTCCAGAATCCAAGAGGACAGTTCCTGCGTGGTGGGTTTGTGTCTCTTTGGACTTTCTACCTGCAAAAGAAGGCCCAAAATGAGAAAAATATTCAGATTTGTCAACGTTTCTTTGGCCCTTGTTGGGCTCCGGAACCCTACCCTTTTTAGGCATTCATCTTAAAATAATTAACCAAAAGAATGACAAAAATTTAAAATTACGGAAAAGAAAAAAGAATTTCAAATCAAATGATGCAAAATAAAAATATCATCACTAAGAAATCCTTCAAGCAATAGAAGCACAATGCAAAAAAAATAATAGCACACTTACCCCTACTGCACCAAAATGTTGGGTTTGCAGTTCAACAAACTCCAACACTTAATTTGTCAACCCGGGGCTAAGTAAGCTTAGAGGCGTAGCATAGCAAATGCCAAGAAATGATTTGAACCTTCACTAAATATGTTCCTATCTTTCTTAATTACAATTTTGAGAATAAAAAAGATCACACGACAAATAATACCAAGAGTATTCTGGTGCTGGAATGAAAAAGAAATTACTTTGCAGAAACACAATGAAAGGAACTTCTAATTGTCATGAAAAATTCTGATCAATAAAAGATAAATATTTGAGAATAAGTTTAGTGCAGTCGTAGGACAAAGAGGTAATTAAACTGTTAATAACATTTATCTTCATTAAATATTTTCCTTCCTGCACTGAACCATCGTTCCTGCACCGCAACGACGTTCCTGTACTGGAACGAAATTTCTGTACTGAAGCGATGTTCCTTCACTGGAAGTATGTATTGTGCCTGCACTAAAGATTTCGACCTTCATACAAGAGCTCTGGGTTCTTGTACCAGAGCACTCTATTCCTGTCAAGGATATCAGTTCCTGTACCGAAACAGAGGTTCCTGTACCAAGAAATCAACATTCTTGTACTGGGTTTCCAAACCACTTGCAGAAAATGACAAGGGTGTTAACTAGGAATAAATTACAAGGATAAATAGAGTTGAGGAAATAAACATTCATAAGAAAAATACTCTTTAACTAATCACACATTTAGGAATGAAAGGAACTTCGAAAGTCAAAGAAAAATCCTTGCTAGAACAAGAAACTTCTTGCATGTGAAAAAAAACTTTCTGATTCAAATACAAGCAAGATTCTTCGTGAGATGACTACTATTATGTAAATAAGATATGAACTTATTATAAATAGAAGTTTTAGCTTAGAGCTCCTTTCAATAATTTCAGTGTTAAACCGAGTTACTTCCACAAGGGAAACGAGTGCAAGCACAGATCTATATAATGCAAACAATGTTTCATTAAAGCTTATAAAGATAAATTAATTCTAAACTGAACTTTCATGCTGAGAATTCTTGGAAACTTCACTCAAAAATAAAACACGATTTGCAGAGGAAAGAAATTGAACTTGTAGGAAATAAAAAGGACTTGTAGAAATAAACTAAGCAACCTTCACTTGTAGAAATGAAAATGCACCAGTGCAAGTAACTAAAATGTAGTATTTTTGCAGAAAAGAAATTAAACACACATCAAAGGAAAACATGGTTAACACGAAAGGCAGGAAATAAACACACCCAAGCCCACACACTTCGGATCCAAATCACATGCCTCACGAAAAAGGGAGAATGAGCTGGGTTAGCTGGGCCCTAGCCCACTAGCTCATTTCCCTACTATGAGATATGGAACTTCAGGTACTCAAGTAATACATCACAAATATATTAAAATAGGAAAATGCATAACTGACTCAGTCCTTTGTATTAAACTTCAAAAGTAGCAAATATCATCATGTATCCTAGATCAAGCCCATAAAATATGGCGATACCAAAAAGTTACAGTATAAACCAAAATTTCACCAGCGTATCACTCCCTAGCTTCCACTAGAAACCCTATTAAATATAGATTTTCGGCTCAAGGCCGCAACAGAAAGTACAACAAAAGTTTATCTTGGGCCTCTTGACTGTTAACAAAAGACAAAGCAAGGGTTCTCGGTCGAAACCCTGGCCTTCACATCCCACATATTCCTCTACACTCCGAGCCCAACAAAGATGACTGATCTTCTGGCAAAGAATCTGCACAGTTTGCCAAGATGTCTTGGCCATAAGCCATGAACCAAGTTGAAGTTGACAATTGCCGAGGAAGTGCAAGAATGATAGATGGTACAAGAATCATTCCTACACCAACCCCTCTTCCACATTGATTAATACTTTCACGTTATTGAATTACCTTAGGAAAAAGAGCATATAAGTTGCAAAGGAAAATATGATATTAAATCTATTTAATTAATAATTAAGTTCACATATAAGCCTTAATACAAAAACCTTGAAATAAGTGCAGGAATGAGTACA
>APFE030187000.1:0-13938 GCA_000404065.3 Pinus taeda | reverse complement strand
AATCACTCGATTTATTATTTTCCTAGAAATGTATTTTTGTGGTTAATATTATTAAAAATGTATATAGTTTTATCTAGTATCAAGTGCTTTCATGTAATAATAGTAGTTGGATTCATAATAAGATTACTATTATAGATATTCGGTGGTTATTGAAGATATCTTTAAGGAAAAATAATTGAGTTCAAAATTGGAGGATTTACCTCTCAAATCAGTTGTGATGAATCTCTCATACTATTTTATAAACCATTCATTTGAACTTAAGTTGGGGTGGTGGAGAAACTATGGCCTGCCTCCTTATATTTTGTTTCAAGTTGAAAACAGGTTTCATAAAGCCTTTCCTTTGACCCCCTCCGATTTTGTTTTTTAGGAAGGAGTTTGAGATTGTAAGTGTTGTAGTCATTTTTAAAATTTCATGAATAAAGCTAGCCTTGATGATCTCATCCACAAATTAAGGCATTGTGTTATGTAAGCTTATCTATGATTTGTAATTATTAGCACAAGACACCATTAAAATCATGTCAATAGTTGGCATCTTCAATATACAAGTCTCAATAAAATCTATTCACATGTTGGAAGTAAATCCAAGGATTATAGAAAGACAAATGTGATGGGATGGATGATCAAATTAATTTATACTTTGCAAAGAAAAGGTTGCAAGATATTTCAAATATTAACAAGGTGTCACAGTCAGAAGATAACCTTGCACTTGTTGAACCACACATGGTGTGTTGAATGAGAATGACAGTTTTAAAAACCATTGGAAAAGCATCCATGTACCACTCATAAATTGTTATGCTCTTGACCTGCGAGAAATTCCAGAATACCAAATATGCAAAGAAATACAACCCAGAACATTGAACAAAATGAGAAAAGCAACAAGTATTTTATTATTAAGAGATGAAAGCAGTGTTCACTTGCCTCTTTGATGGGGCAACCTCCAACATAGCAGAGCTCAATTACAAAATAAGAGTCGATATATCTCAATGGGGAGTCTCTATCCTTTATATAGGACTCATAAATACAATACCATGGGTCATTACCATGGTTCTCTCAATACCATCTATCTAATACCATGGCCCATTTGCAACTAACTGTGGTCCCTTTCTTAAATGCAGGTCAACCACTTACAATTATTAATACGAGCTTTATTGACTCTTTGACTAACTATAACTATGACTCGGCCCTATTACATAAATAAAGGGGTTAGGGTTGGACCCTAACATAAATCCCAATGAGGTTTCTTGCAATCCTTATACAATAGTTGGAAAAGTAATTAGTGGTTACTTGATTTTCAACCAAAATAAATAAATAAGGGGAATTTATCTAAATGACAAGGGAGTATTAATCCCAACTAATTATGTCGAATGGAAGTTCAAGTTCGTGGTTTGAAAATATCATCTAGAAAGTTATTATTCATGGAATTCCATTAAAATTTACAAGCATAGAACCTACCAAAATTTGGAGCCCCATTTCAAATATCAAACATTATCCACTACCCCAAAGTTGTAAAATATTCACATATGCTTGTTTTTCTACTTTAATTTTAAATTTTGAATTAGTTGTAGGATTAATAGCATTCCCTATGGTTTCCAAAGAAATATGTCGTTCCTTCTAAAAACCATTTCTCACAACCCTAAAGATGAGAGCCTAATTCACCATGAACTATATATTTTCACAACCTACATTACTAGGGAAACACCATACAAGATTTTCCATGTAACGTTTGGAAACTTCAAGGATGCTTGTGATTGAATTCCCACCTAGGATTGTGTCTCTCTATGTGCCAAAATTGATAATCCTTTTTAGCAAGCCATAATGTCCATTGATTATTCTTGGATTACTTTTCCTATAACTACTACATTTATTTCTCAGATGTCAATACTATATAAGAATGTTGTACACTTGGACAATGAAAATCCTTCATTGCAATATTTAAAACCATAAAAAAATTCAAGTAAAACACATATTTCCTCATTGCCTCCGAAAAGGAGACCCTCTTCTTGAACTTACCTTTCCTTTCTAAGTCTTTTCCTTTCCAAATCCTTCTAGAGAAGCAATTTTGGTGATTTCTCTCATACTTGAATATGATGATGATAATACTGTAGATGAAGCTACCTTGGGAATGATGGAAAATATTTTTTGCTAACTCCCCAATTAAAAACACACTATGAGAAACATAAATACCATGCTTATATACGTGTTAGGGATTTATTTAGTAGATAAATATAGTGCATAAACACTACCTCTTGGATTTATATCTTGAGCATATCATATTATCCTTAATAGTGGAAGTAATGTTTCTTGAATATTTTACTTAAAAAATGAAATTGCAATGGACACTAATGGCGATAATTCTATCAAAACATTATAAAGTATCTTAAGAAATCCTACTTGGCTTGTAGGGCTCTACTAACATGCAAATATTTTATGATTGGATCATTGCTTTCTATTTAGTCTAAGAAGTTTATGATTAAGAGCTTTCCAAGATCTATAAAACCACAAAGTTAAAATAAATTACTCATGAATATCACAAAGTATGCTACCCTAATTGAGAATATATATTGTTCACTTTATCTCTTAGCAAATTCAAAGATGTATGTTAATCTAGTTGCTAGAGACAAATCCCTAATTCATAGATCTAATTATAAGTAGAATTGTGATACCTTCTCCATAATTTTCTAAAGAATCTTAACTATGCCTTAAAAATGTATCTCCAAGCATTAATGTTGTACAAGATATTACTTACTGGTTTTAGGCTTGGGATGAGAGATATAAAAGAGAGATTGACCATTCTCAAAGTAAACACTCACTTTTCCGTACATAATGTCCCTTTTTTACCTCACACCATGTACCAATTTTTTCTAATAATATTATAAATCTTTTCATGTGCATAAATAGGGAATATATCAAAAGGTATAATGGACCAATGAGTTAGGAAAGCTTCCATAGGGCATATCTTGGAAAGTATAGAAAATCAATGTATAAAAGTTTTACCTCATGTAACATGAATATCTTACTTTTATCTCCTCAATTTTTCACTGTTTAAAACATCACAAAATGGAAAATTGACTCATTCACTTCCTAAACCAAATTTTTTCTCCACTTTTAAAATGTCAATAGTACTCCCTAGGTTCTTTTGCACACTTTGAATCTCTTTGAGCTTAGATGTTTTTCAATTATACTCAAGTCACCCCTACTTGTAAAATTGGGTGAGCTAACTCATACTACATGGCTTAGTCAACTTGACATAATCTTATTTCATATGTCCTCATTGTGTTGGAGTTAGCACGAGCAACATATATCAACATATACCATTGGAAATGTCCAAGAATAATCATTTGAACCATATATCCTATGCTCCCATTTAGACTAGGTATTTAGAGTAAAAATGAATTCAAAGATAAGATATCAAATCTAGGCATCAAAAGTCCAACAACAATATTTCCAACAATCTTCTTCTTACAATCTTTATCTTCAACATCTATAGTCTTCTCATATCTTTCACATTAATAAAAATAATATTTCCAACAATCTTTGTTGGAGAAATGACATGAACCCACGATTTTCACAATTTCTATGTTGAGGACTGGGCTTAAATGGATATTGATCACATTAATGTCAACTAAAGAACAACCCCTAAACATGAAATACTTTAGGACAATTTTTTTTCAATTTTTACCCATAACATTAGGAATTGCCCATGGTAAAAGTAGTTTGTTTGTTTGAGTTGAGCCTAATGTAAAACTATAAATAAGTATGCAATGTTCTATGATAGGTATGGCTAATAAATGGACCATGCAAAACAAAAATTCTTGTAAATTAACTCTTTTTGTCAATTTACAACAAGTGCACTAAGGGCTTGTTTTGTGAAGGCTTCTAAGGTTAACAGTATTGGGGCCTTTGGACCTAATAAAGTATTACATGTGCTTAACATTGAGTTCGTGATTTAGGCCTTATGCCTTGTCCTCAAGCATTTGGGAATTAACAAAACCACTATCAAAACTATTAAAAATGGTGCTTGAATGTCTTAGTAATCATTTCTAGCATTGAATCAATAATAAGTGAATTTCACCAAATTGGTCACCCACTAAAACTGGAACCTCAACTAAAACCTATGAATGCCATATTTACGCCAGGAAATGATTTCAGAGCGATAATAAGGTCACAATATTATATCTCTCATGCAATGGAATTAAGGATGGTGCCTCAATGTTTTATTGATGCATATATCATCGTTAATGGAGTAGGTAGACTACATTACTCCTCTAATGGGCTTCCTGATATGCCTGTAGAATTGATAATGGATATAAGTCCTATTTAATGTGAACAAACTTGAAGTAAATCCATTTACATAGAGAATATAATATATATATATATATATAATAATATAATATATATATATATTTATAATATAATATATATTAGTATATATATATATTTTTGATTTAACTTTTTTATTATATACATAAAAAGCCAGAGTACATTTACATGCAAGCTATCTGTGAGATCCATCTGCCAGAGATAATGGCAAGCTGGATCAACCAGGTGTATCCAGGAAAAAAAAATACCTGTTTCATGCCCTCACAGGGCATTTGAGACCAAAAATCATTCCCAGGCAGGGTAGGACCGAACTGACACCCTTGCACAATATTACCCAACCAAAAAACAGAAGACCGAACCGGAAAGTGACCGACCCTACTCCTCAACGATGGCAGATTGCAACTCAAACACATTGACACAAAAACTAGAAGACACGTGGAAGAGCCAGACGCAAATGGATAGAAGGACATGACCGAAGAGACGAGAGAACCAGAACCACGTCTGAGCATCAAAACCTGAGACGTCGCAGCGAGCTATTCTTCCGGCTCCTCCTCCATAATTGGGCATGGTCCGTATTCCTCCTCTTCCTACACCTTGCCTTCTGTCACCTCGGCTGCTTCAAGCTGCTTCTGGCTCCTTTCCAGTTGAGGGTCTGCATTTCCACGCCCTTCCCTTAGTCTGCCTTATGCAAGCCAGCTGCTCTGGCCACGTCACTCGGGTGTTCGAAATCTGGTGGAGCACTGGAGCCGCCCTCGTCCAAGGCTTCGTCGATGAATAGAACAGAGATGTGAGCATTAATGCGTGGACGGTTCAGGGGGCTATCAAAGGATAAAATTGCAGAGCCAAAGTAAGGAGCAGACGAAGTCCCAGGTGAGTTGGCCTCCATGAATTAGCTATGCTTGATAGAACTAGCACTTCCAGGACGCGGGAAATGGCAGAAACAGTGGCAATGAGGGTAGTGGCAGGGGGTATGGGTCTCCGCTTCAGCTGAGGGATGCGAAGATCCTCCTCGGCTAGAGCCGCGACGGCTCAGCATCCTCTGGCATTCCCTAACCATATTGACAGGGTAGTTCTGAGCATACACAACCTGAACCAGCAGGCCTGGGCGAGAATAAGATAGACTAGACCCTGAATTAGCCAGCACCAGCAGTTGAACGAGAACCCCAGACCCTGGCCAAGTGTGCACAGTGATGCCAGGGCTACCTCTGTTTATAGAGCTCCATGCTCTCCCTCGGAGGTCGCCCGCCATTAAAGAGGCCATCAATTCTGTATCAAAGCCTATCTTTGCAGCACATTCGAATGAGGTCGGGGCGTTAATGCACCCAGCCTGCCGTCCCTTTGCTGTTAAATCCACCTTTCGAGGATGTCCTGCGCCACCGCCTTCCAGGTCGCCTCTGCACATGGTTGGCATGTGGCTGCCGTGAGACCCCCGTCCCATCACTTTATGCTGGCTAGTTGGCACCCGCATCCGGGTGGTTGGCATTGTTTTGGACCAGGTGATTGCATTCCTGAGCTTGTGCATGATTCTTTAGAATATCTAGTGTTCCTGCCTGTAGGGTGAGCTCGCTTTCCACGCCAATATTGGCCATAAAATATGCTACTTTGTTGCCTTCTCTTCTTATGTGATTGAAGGTGATGGCTTTGTTATTAAATAGTTCTTGCTCCAATGCTTCCAGTCTCACTTCCAGCCTCCAGCTCGTGGCAATTTTATTTGCATGTGAGCCATTTAGGAGATGCTTAGCCATGTTAATCAGGATTTGAGAGTCTCCTTCTACCTCTAGGGGGCTGAAGTTGTTATGCCAAGAAAGAATGAGACCTTGCCAGAGACCTTCCAACTCAGCCGAATTATTTGTGTCCCATCCGATATTTCCATAGTAAATCTGAAGAAGCTTGCCCTCATGGTTTCTGAATATTCCACCATATCCTGCTGTCCCAGGATTACCTTTCGAAGCCCCATCAAAATTGAGTTTGAAGGAGTGCTCAGTTGGGGCAGTCCAGGAGACCTTGTCAGTTTTGCGGCCATTGTGCTGTGTTTTATTGTAGAGCTGCTTGGGAAGTTGTAAGTTCCAGTTTTCCCAGATGGTTTTCTCATTGTCTTGAGTTGGAAGGTCTTCCTTGTTCCAAGATCTAAGCTTCAAGGTTTCTTCTAGATTCCCACAGACCTTGCGCCAGATAACATCAATCGAAGAGTACTGATCTTTGAATATCCTTTTGTTTCGTTCTTTCCATACGTTCCATAGAAGCAGCCCAGGAAGAATGCGCCATAAGTGATTGAGAAGTTCACATTTGTATGGATTCATTGGCCAGTGTCTTAATGTATTTGTTATATCATTTGGAAGCCTGCATCTTGTTTGACTTCTGAAACTTTCCTTCTCCCATATTTGGTTGGCTAAGGGGCAATCGTCCAATCGGTGTTGAGTTGTTTCCTCTTGAGATTTGCAGTTAACATATATAGAGGGGCCATGATAGTTTCTCCTTCAGAGTTTCTCCCAAGATAGAATTTTCTTGTGTCCAACCAGCCATAAAAAGAGAGAAACTTTGGGCCAAGAATCAAACCCCCAGATTTTGGACCATATAGGGTCTGGAGGGGTAGGGTCTGTGCTTATGATTTTGTAGGCCTCTGAAGTGGTGAATGCCCCTTTAGGCCGGTAGCCCCATCGCAGAATGTCTCTGTCCTCTGAGTATCTGATGCTTCTTTTGCTTAGCTCTTTTTCCAATTCGGCTATGAATGGATATGCCTCGTTTCTAGTAAGCTGGATACCTTGTTTCCACTGTCGGAATCCTTGCTCTTGTTCCTAATCCCAATACTCCCATATCTTATTCTATTGTTGGGCCTCTTCGATGAAGTTGGGAGGGATATGAAGGAGTCCATTAAGCTTTGGAAGTTGGTTCCAGGCGTCCGTCCATAATCTTGCAATTCGACCATTTCGAACTTCCGAAAGACTGTGCTGTTGAATCAACTGGAAGTGTTGTCTGGCTGTGTTCCATATCAGAGAACCATGGACACTGGGAGTGTATCTTATGAGTTCCTCCTGTGGCCTATGGTTGGCATACTTGGCAGTCCAAATGGAAGCCCAAGGTTTTCCAGGTGAAGAGAGCCATTGCCACCATATTTTAGCACTCATGATTGCATTACTGTGATTGGGGTCTCTCAGTCCAATACCTTCTTTTTCCTTAGTGGTACAAACAGTAGTCCATTTTACCAGTGTCGATTTACGATTGGTAGATGTGTTCCCCCAAAGGAAACCTCTTTGTAAGTCTCTTAGTCGTTTTAGGACCCATTTGGGGGCTGCCAAGATTGAGAACAGATAAAGTGGCATTGCCTGTAGTAATTATTTTACAAGCACCACTCGACTGGCCATGTTCAGGGATCTATACGTCCAGAGGTTGAGACGCGTTTCAAGCTTTTCCAGGAGCCTACACCAAGCAGAATGATTAATGGCTGAAGCTATAAGGGGGCGCACCAAGGTAGTTGGAAGGAAGGGTAGCAATGGGGAAGCCCAAGATTCTAGAAACAGCAAGCTTGACCACCGGCAAGGTATGAAAGAAGAAGATTTGCGATTTGGACTTGTTTATACTTGTGCCTGAGGCCTCAGAGAATTCATTGAGCAGGGATTTGAGTCGGGAGGCTTCCTGTACAGAGGGATAGCCGAAGAGCATGTTGTCATCAACGAACTGCTGGTGGGTTATTACAGGGGAGTTGTGAATGGAAAGGCCTTTGAGCTGATGAGTAAGATGGGATTGCTTGATGAGACGACCTAGGCTTTCAATCATCAGGATGAAGAGAAAGGGGGAGAGGGGATTGCCCTGCCTGATTCCCCGAGAGGGCCTGAAGGGCTGCGACGGGTAGCCATTGACAAGAATAGAGAAAAAGGAGGAAGATAAAAGACTCATAATCCATCGAACCCACATGTGATAAAAACTGAAAGAATTAAGCATTTTTTGTATATAGGTCCAGCTGAGCTTATCGAAAGCCTTAGAAAGATCCAACTTTAGAATCATACCTGGCTGCCTTGTTTGCTTGAGAGAGTGAATGATCTCGTGCGTGAGGATTATGAAATCCAGAATCTGTCTTCGTTCAACATACCTCGTCTGTTCAGGAGAGATAAGCAGAGGTAGAAGAGGTTTCAACCTGTTGGCTATTACCTTGGAAATCACCTTGTAAATGACATTGCATAGGGTAATCAGTCGAAACTTATCAGGCGCAGTGGGCTCCTCTTCTTTTGGGATTAATGCTATGAAGGTGGAGTTAAGAGACGGTAGTAGCCAGTGAAGAGCTCTTGATTCCTCCACTACCTCCCAGACCTCAATTTTGATCATGTCCCAAAAAGAATGAAAAAAAGTTGTGGTGAAGCCATCTTGTCCTGGAGCTTTGCCTTCTTTGAGTTGAGACATAGCAGTATCCACCTCCTGAGTTAGAATAGGTCTTAGAAGTAGTTCATTGTGCTCCTCAATTATGAGTTTTGGCACATGTTGGATAATTCTGTCTATGGCTGGTCCCCTGTCCACGTTTGGCTCTTGGTGAACCTCCTTGAATTGTATTAAAAATTCCTTCTCAATTTCCTCATGCTGTTTAATTCGTGTCCCATCTTGCTTTTGGAGGAAAGGAATATTGTTGTGAATTCTACGTTGCATTGTTGTTCTGTGAAAGAACTTGGTATTCCGCTCTCCCTCTTTTAGCCATCTGTTTCTAGATTTCTGCTTCCATAGTATCTCTTCCTGCTTCCTTCTTTCTTCCAACTGTTTGTGAATGCTTTGCTCTTCCGCCAGTCTCTCTTCCGTGTGACCTTCTGTGATTATTCTTTGATGAAGGTTGGCCAAGTTTCTCATTAAGTTCTATTGCTCTTTGAAGATGTTTCCAAAGGTCTCCACATTCCAACGCTTTAAGTGATACTTGAGATTTTTTAATTTCTGTTGTAATTGATACATTTTGGATCGTTCAGGCGGTATAAAGGCTTTCCATGTGGATTGGACAAAGTCCTTGAAATCTAGGTGGGTGAGCCAGAATCCTTCAAAGCAAAAAGGTCACCCTGTGACATTGCCTAGACGTTGCCACTGAAGGGAGATCGGCCAAGGATCCGATCTTGAATGGGGAAGGATTGCCGTTGTGATATCCCCTCCTATCTGGATCGAGTTGTCTGAGACAAGGAATCTATCAAGTTTAGAAGCTATTTGGTGTTTTCCCGCTCTTTTGTTACTCCAGGTATATTTGCCATTGCAAAATTGCAAGTCAATAAGAGAGGCATTGTTGATGAAGTCTTTGAAGTAATTAGTTTCCTGGTCCAACCTGTTTCTTCCGCCTAGCTTTTCCTCCATCTTGGTGATCATGTTGAAGTCTCCTCCAATGATCCATAGAGGGTGTGTTCTGTGGATGTTCAAGGTTTCTATTGTGTTGAGTAGATCCACCTTTTTCCTTGCGTCTTGTGGGAAATAGACATTGGAGAGGAGCCCATGCACATTGGTACCTAGAAGATGAAAGTTGGCTTGTATGAAGTGGTGAGAGGCATGAAAGTCTGAGAGGGATAACACTTTCCTGTCCCAAGCAATGGAAAGCCCTCCCAAGGCTCCTGAGGCGTCCACCACTACTGTTTGACAGCCTGTCCAAGATTTAGAAAGGATGCTTTCTAAAGTAGCACTGTTACATTTAGTTTCTTGCAGGAAACAAATTTGTGGCTTTTCCATCTTTATCATGTTTTTTAGGATTCTGAGTTTTCCTGGGCCATTTAGCCCCCTTAAGTTCCATGAGATGAGCTTCATTATTCAACAATTGTGGACAGTTTGTAGTACTTCGTCAGCTTTGCATACCTGCCCAAATCTATCAGGATTTTCCCAACTTCTATAGTTCGCTGGAGCTCTGTTTTCCGTCCTCTTTTTTTGAAATCTTTTGTTCTGAGCCCACCATCCCAATGGCTTCCTGGTTGGATGCCAAGTTGTCTTTGCGGGTATGCTTTTGAAATTACCACTTCCAGCTTGCTTAGCTGGATTTCTGTGATTTTGTCATAGTCCCTTCTTTTACAGGCCATTTCTAGTTGGAAGATATCTAGTCCTTCCATATTTATGCTTTCTGGTTCCTCATCCATTTGTTGCACCTGATTGCCTCCAGCTATGGAGGGATCTATGCTCTGGGTTTGATCTGTTATTCCATCTACTTCCATATCATTTGTTTTCTCTTTTGGCTCTTTTTGGCTGATGGTGGGGTCGACTTCAACATCCTTGAGAGGTTGGGACTCAGGGGGATAATCCGGGGGAGGAGGGTGGGGAGAAACATCGTTGAGAGGTGGAGTGATCTTATGGTTTGGACCTGGATCCTCAGAGGCTTGGGCTAATATTTCAAAGCTATTACTGGTTGAGGGTGTGCTAACAGAGTTAGGCATGGACATTTTCCCGGCCGAGGGCTTATTTACATAGAGAATTAAATAAATCAAATATTCCAAATAGTTCATATAGGCTTATTCCAATTTATGATTAGCTAGAGGATTAATTTGTAAGTAATGGGAGCCATACTGAGAGATTTAAGGCTACTGATATCATCCAATGAATCACATTATGTAAAAAAAGTTCTTTGATTTTGTGTTGCATAGTTTTCTCCTTTGTAAGCTCTAATTCATTTAATGGTGTTCACAAATTCCGAGATAGAATTAGAGGATACTTTCTATATAGTGTAACAATGTCAAAGGAGCAATTGTTCATTCTCTACAAATTTATTAGTTATGAAGGTAGGCATGAAACTATTTTTTTCTACCATATTAGGATTTTGATGCATTTTCTAAAGGGGAAGGAGATAATTTTAGCCTACTAGTTGACCAATAGCCCTAGAATAATGGCATTTAATATCTAGAAGAATTATAGGAATCTTGACAAAGCCTTATATTAGTTTGGGTTAATCAAAATTCTTGTTGAGAAAAAAAAAATTAAGAAGTGACAATTGGGAACCTTGTTTAGTAATAAATTATTTTATTGAGGCATTAGAAGAAAAAAATATTTGTCCAAAGAGAAAAGGAAGAAGAGGTAGGTTTTTTTCAAACCCTTACCCTTAAGAAGAAAATAAAGAAGTCAAAGAAACTCTAGTAGAGAGGGCACACTGGAATCATAGAGACAAAAGAAATTTTAAGACTAGAGTCTATGATGATATTGGAAGACAAAGATGCTACTGAAATAGAAGATGCCATAAAATCAATGCTACTCCAGAAAGGATGATTGTTGAAAATAAGATATGAAAGGAAGAAGAATAAAAAGGATCATGCTAGAACCAAAATGAAAGGCAACAAAAGAAATTACGAAGAATCCATGGGAAACTACAAGAAAAACCATTGTGATATCTAAACTGAAGCAAAAGAGCATTAAAAGGAATATTCTGCAAGGAATGAAGACACCAAAAGACAAAACAAATGTAGAAGCATCACATGAAGCATGAAAAATGTAGACAATGTTGTTTCATTTGAGAATTTGAAAGTTGCAGAGCTAAAAGAATCAGAAAGATTAGCAACAAATATTGAAAGAAAACGTTCAAAGGTCTATGAAACTTAGCAACATATCTATTATTATTATTTTGATAGTCTAGATCAAGAAGCACAAAAAGAAGAGGTAAAGGATCCCTCTCCTATAGTCTAACGGTCAATCGAATTTAGAAACATATCTATTTTTTTTTATTGATTGGATCAAGAAGCACAAAAATAAAAAGTGAAGGATCCCTCTGCTACTCTTGAGTGTACTTTCAACAGTGATATTCCAACATCTACCAGTCACAATCCTATACATAATAACGATTTAACTTTTTCTAGGGATAAAGATAATATTATAAAATTAAAAAAAGAAATAACTCAATTAGAAATCCTAGAGAAACATGTGAAAGGGGAAAATGAGAATCTCAAAGAAAAGAATCATAAGATAAAAAAGTGAATGTATTATTGGTATCGCAAAAACTCTAGGCTAAAGAAGACAAATAAAGTACTCGAACAAAAAATCAAGGGTTTAAAGACAAAGATGTTAATGAAGAATCCAACGTGGTCCATTTCCATGATAAAGAAAGGAGCCATAAGTAACTTAGATATTTTGATCCGAGTTGCTAAAACTATCTTCTGAATTGCAGTATTATCCAAATTTTTAAAAACTTTCTAACTTGCATGTGGGCTTGCAACACCCTAAGAACTCGAAAACGTTGGAAAATGTTGATAGAAAAAAAAATGACCTCAACAACATCAAGGAGTGATCCAGTGGCTCCAGAGAGAAACACAAGACAAAGAGGGCTTATGAATGCTCAAAAATCAAAGCGCTCAGAATGACTTCAACCTAGGATCGGAGCGTGGATCTTGTCGTCCTGATCACGAAGGTGTGAACGGTTCGTCAATCCGAGCTCGTAAGAGGGAAAACGAGCCAGTAAATGTTTTGGTCAAAGTTGAAGTGTGGGCCAGGTTTAAGTGTCCTACAATTTGACCAACCCCGAGGCATAAACCTAGCTCCCAAAATTGGTCTAAATTGCGAAAATCGTAAATGAGAAATTTCATAACAAAAATATTTAAAAAATAACATTAAATTATATATTAATTATTTAAATATAGTCTCAACTATCTTATACCGATTATGTTTATTATAATATATTTCTAAAACTAATTAAAAGATAAAAATTATATATTATATTTATTTTCAATCAATGTTAAAGATGAAAAGTGCAATAATTATCATTTTATATAAATTTTCAAATTGAATATATAAATCTCTAATATTAAAATTCACGTAGTCTAACAAGGTGGAGGAGTTGCTCGGAAAGTTATGGAAATTCCAATTATATTTAAAGAAAATGTGGCAATGATTTTTGTAAATCCAAATTATAATGTTAAACTTCAAAATTTTAGGTGTCCTAGACATTTTTGATGGTGATGAATCTATTTCCACCATCAAAAACACAATTTAAACATTGCCTCTACAAGATTTTTTGAATTTTTTTTGGGCAGATTCCGGCCACTTTTGGCCGCCCGGGCAATTCCTCTGCCTCGTTAGACAACTCCATTAAAAATTCTAAAATATGTTGATAAATTACAACTACTAACTTGTATTTTTTAAAATATCTATTAATAGTTTATGGGATTTTAGATAAAGAGTGATGGATGTATATGACAATAATATAGCCTCACCATTTCCAAACTTAAACAAAATTCTCATATAATATTAAATTAATAAGTAATTTTATGAAAATTACTTGAAAAACTTAAATTATATTATCTTAATAATGCAGAACAACAATTATATAGTACGTGAAATCTGAAATTTTAAAAGATAAAATTAATTAATTAAATTTATGAAATTAAAAATAAATAATAAAACTTCCTTATAGTGTGAGTTCTGACCGCTGCAGTAACTGTTAGCGGAAAGGATCACATCCATTCATTTAACCATAATGTGTATTCCACAAATAATATCCGTACATCACTATCATAAAAAATAATAACAAATAAACAAAAAAATAGAATTTAATAAAATAACATTTTGGGGTCAGGTATTATAAAAATTTGTTGAAGCTTGATTTTCATGTTTTCATGTACTATATTGAACTCATGTATTAATGGGTGGGCCGGCCACATTAAATTTATTATTCCATTGGATTTATAATATCAATCACTT